>CM022404.1:13881380-14079392 GCA_011833715.1 Carcinoscorpius rotundicauda
TATCAAAAGGTAAATATATATGTGTGTGGACAGACTTATCAAAAGGTAAATATATATATATGTGTGGAAAGACTTATCAAAAGGTATATATATATATGTGTGGACAGACTTATCAAAAGGTAAATATATATATATGTGTGGACAGACTTATCAAAAGGTAAATATATATGTGTGTGGACAGACTTATCAAAAGGTAAATATATATATATGTGTGGAAAGACTTATCAAAAGGTATATATATATACGTGTGGACAGACTTACCAAAAGGTAAATATATATATATGTGTGGACAGACTTATCAAAAGGTAAATATATGTATTTGTATGGACAAACTTATTAAAAGTTATATATATATATATATATATATATATATGTATGGACAGAGTTATCAATAGGTAAATATATATATATGTGTGTGTGGACAGACTTATCAAAAGGTAAATATATATATGTATGGACAGACTTATCAAAAGGTAAATATATATATATGTGTGGACAGACTTATCAAAAGGTATATATATATGTGTGAACAGACTTATCAAAAGGTAAATATATATGTGTGTGGACAGACTTATCAAAAGGTAAATATATATATTGTATGGACAGACTTATCAAAAGGTAAATATATATATATGTGTGGAAAGACTTATCAAAAGGTATATATATATATGTGTGGACAGACTTATCAAAAGGTAAATATATGTATTTGTATGGACAAACTTATCAAAAGTTATATATATATATATATATATATATGTGTATGGACAGAGTTATCAATAGGTAAATATATATATATATGTGTGTGGACAGACTTATCAAAAGGTAAATATATATATGTATGGACAGACTTATCAAAAGGTAAATATATATGTGTGTGGACAGACTTATCAAAAGGTAAATATATATATATGTGTGGACAGACTTATCAAAAGGTAAATATATATATATGTGTGAACAGACTTATCAAAAGGTAAATATATATGTGTGTGGACAGACTTATCAAAAGGTAAATATATATATATGTGTGGACAGACTTAGCAAAAGGTATATATATATATGTGAACAGACTTATCAAAAGGTAAATATATATGTGTGTGGACAGACTTATCAAAAGGTAAATATATATATATATATGGACAGACTTATCAAAAGGTAAATATATATATGTATGGACAGACTTATCAAAAGGTAAATATATATGTGTGTGGACAGACTTATCAAAAGGTAAATATATATATATGTGTGTGAACAGACTTATCAAAAGGTATATATATATGTGTGAACAGACTTATCAAAAGGTAAATATATATGTGTGTGGACAGACTTATCAAAAGGTAAATATATATGTGTGTGGACAGACTTATCAAAAGGTAAATATATATATATGTGTGGACAGACTTATCAAAAGGTATATATATATATGTGTGAACAGACTTATCAAAAGGTAAATATATATACGTGTGTGGACAGACTTATCAAAAGGTAAGTATATATATATGTATGGATGACAGACTTATCAAAAGGTAAATATATATATATATATATATGTGTGTATGAACAGACTTATCAAAAGGTAAATATATATATATATGTGTGGACAGACTTATCAAAAGGTAAATATATATATATGTATGGACAGACTTATCAAAATGTAAATATATATATATGTGTGGACAGACTTATCAAAAGGTAAATATATATATATGTATGGACAGACTTATCAAAAGGTAAATATATATATGTGTATCGACAGACTTATCAAAAGGTAAATATATATATGTATGTGTGTGAACAGACTTATCAAAAGGTAAATATATATATGTGTGTGGACAGACTTATCAAAAGGTAAATATATATATGTGTGTGAACAGACTTATCAAAAGGTAAATATATATATATATATGTGTGAACAGACTTATCAAAAGGTAAATATATATATGTGTGTGGACAGACTTATCAAAAGGTAAATATATATATGTGTATGGACAGACTTATCAAAAGGTAAATATATATATATATATGTCTGTGAACAGACTTATCAAAAGGTAAATATATATATGTGTGTGTGAACAGAGAGAGATAAAATAATCTGAATATGAGAACTATCTGCATGTTAAATCCAACAATATTTTACACTGTGTGTGAATTTTCGAATTTTTTTTGGTTCCCCTTTAAACTCTTCTCAAAATTTTTGAGTTTGTAGACGTAAGTTCGCAGACGGACTCGGGGTGGGCCAGTGACGGAGAAAGTACTTATACGGGTACCAACAGAGACTAAAACCCCCGATGGCTCTCTCAGGCATGATGAGGTTTAGTAATAGGTGTTCAGGGTTTCTGAACTTAAATCTGGTATGTCATTTTGTATTCCTAGAATCCTTGGGGATTCCGGAGCATTATATTTAAAACTGTGTTTTACTCCTATTCACAAGCTAGTGGGATCATGGGCGAGGGTTTATTTTTTGGTATAGACTTCCTTGAGAGAAACATGTAGGTAATTCAGATAACGTAGGCTCTTGGGATTTCTGTGAATTACTGGAGAGACCTATGAACCCAGCAGTGGAGAGGGTGCGTTTCATACTAATATGTACATAGTAAAGAATGTGTTATGGGGTTCCATATAGAGACCGTCTACATATTAAATACATAAAGAAAAGAAATAGCATTAGAAGTTGTATATGGGGACTGTCTACATATTAAATACATAAAGAAAAGAAATAGCATTAGAAGTTGTATATGGGGACCGTCTACATATTAAATGAATAAAGAAAACAAATAACATTAGATGTTGTATATGGCGACCGTCTACATATTAAATACAAACAGAGAGTCAGTAAGATTTGTGGTTTATCAAATGTTTGTCTTTTTTTTAATTTCGTGCAAAGCCGTCCCTAATTTAGCAATTTAAGATTAGGGGAAAAGCAGTCATCACTACCCCTGCCAACTATTGGGATCCAGAGAGACTGATCGTCATATTATAACGCTAGGGCATGTTTGGTGTGACTGAGTTTCGAATCCGCGACCCTGAAACTAGTACCTAAATCACCTGGCCATGCTGGGCCGACATATTACACATACACGGCGAGACAAGATTATAGGTTGTATATGGAAATCGTTTACATATTAAATACACATAGGGAGACATTAAGATTAGAGATTATGTGTGGGCATCGTCTAAATATTAAATATATAGAAAAGAAGATATGTTTAGGGGTGACGTATAGTAGTTGCCTAGATAATTTCATATGAAGATAAATGGGGCTCAACTATATATTAAATCTACATTGTAGAAAGATGAAGTTAAAGGTTGTATAAGCAGAACATAGAAGGAAGTGAGATAGGATTAAAACAGAGGGTAGTGAAGTAGAGTTATACATGGAGGGAAGCAATGTACGATTAGAACATAGAGGGAAGTAATGTAACATTAGAAGATATAAGAAAGTAAAGTAGGATCAGAACATACAGGGAAGTGAAGTAGGATTAAAAGATAGAACAGTGAAGTAGAGTTAGAACATAGATAAAATTGAAGTAGGATTAGAACATAGAGAGAAGTATAGCAGAGTTAGAACATACAGAAAATTGAAGTAGGGTTAGAACATAGAGATAGGTGAAGTAAAGTTAGAACATAGAAGGAATTGAAGTAGAAATAGAACATATAAAATGAAATAAAGCAAAATTAGAACAAAAATAAAGTAAAGTATGATTAGAACATAGAGGAAAATGAAGAGCGTTAGGACACGGAGAAAACTAAAGTAGGGTTAGAGCATATAGAGCAAAATGAAGCAGAATTAGAATAAAGGGCGAAGTAGTGTTAGAACATAGAGGGAATTAAAGTAGGAGTAGAACACAGATTAAACTAAAGCAGGTTAGAACATGTAGAAAAATGAAGTAGGTTAGAACAAAGAGAGAAGTGAAGTAGGTTTAGAAGATACAGAGGGAAGTGAAGCCGAATTAGAAGATAGAGAAACGTAATGTAGGATTATAACAAAGAGGAAAGTAAAGTAGGATTAGAACATAGAGGAAAATATAGTAGGATTAGAACATAGAGCGAAGTGACGTGGGATTAGAGCATAGAGGGAAGCGAAGTAAGATTACAACAGAGGGAAGATAAGTATGATTACAAATGATATTTTGATGTGAAGTGTGAACTTGTTTTCCTTTTCTTCAGTGTCATGCTTGCATTCAGATCAGAACCTTCAGTTTCTCTCTGTTTCTGGTATTCTTCAACTGTGTTATTATACAAAGTTTCTAACCAGTTTGTATCAATAAAAACATTTGAGTGAATGTCCAAGTTTAATAGACAGCATGAAGTGGTAAGCACCAAGCTGTTATTAAGAATAACTCGTGTCCTCATTCTTTACTCAGTTGTTGACTGATCTGAATGTGTTCTTTTTGTGCATAGTTGCAATTTATTTTATTCATGCATAAAATAGTTCGATAATAATCAAGATCATTTCGCAGATTGAAGAAGTAAATAGATACGTCATATTTATACAGATCTGATAGTAGGTAAGGTTTTTTAGCCTTGAGCATGTGAATATATATATATATATATATATATATAAAGCACGCCCAGGATAAAATAGATATAATAATAACACAGAACTGCGATAGTCTTGAAATCTTTGCATGTTCTACAATAATTCCTGCACGCTAAATCCAAAAATGATATCCATTTTTCATAATCACGAACATTGTTTTAGAAAATATCATATTTATTTTTGTATAAGTTAATAATTTTCGATGAAATCAGGTCACATTTTGTTATACACAAAATGTTGACAACCACTGGGTATAGATTTCTCTCGACCAATCGCGACGTGAGAGTCTTATTGATCGTTCTAAAACCCACGAGTAGCACATACAATGATAAAAATGTTTACTGTGGTAAACTAAATAAATATTTGATATAAGTAGGTGTTTTATTCTTCCTGATTTGTAAAAAAAAACCAAAAAAAACCTTACTTGATAGAATAAAATGTATGTTATTTGTTAAAGTCTTCGTAGCTCTATTACGGCAAATCTGTTTTTAAAACCAAAATAACTTTTATGAAGTTTAAATTCGCAGGCCTGTGATATCAACTGATGAATACTTTAGAAATCATTAAGCTAATTAAAGACGTGGCTTTCAAATAGAACGTGATGAATTTGCCATTACAGATCTTCTGTTTTTAACATACAATACTCTAAACGCTACGCGTTCTAACATGTTAAAATTGTAATGAAACTAAAACTAACATAAATCATATGTTTTGATTATACACTTATTTTGACTTACGTTCGTATTACAACAGAAGTCTCTTACTAGATATTGGGTTTCGATAACCACAGTGGGTAGTAGAGAGTGTAAAGATAGCCAAGAGTGTGAGTTTGTGCTTAATAACAAAGAAACAATGTGATAAACAGTCAATATAGTGTAACTATATAATAGAAATATTTATCAACAAGGTGAAAGTTCTGGTAATTTCATGTATTATTTAACCTTTTTATAGTTTATACAAATAAAATATGGCAAAGCAAGACTTAACTGTTAGCGTCCACGATTCGTGAATACAATGATTCATGGTTCGTGACCCGTTGCCACAAAAAGATGTGGGTGAACTATTACAAAAGTGGCAATAAAATTCCATTATTTAGTCAGACAAAGTAATCCAAACACTGTAGAGGAAACCGCATTCTTTCCAGTCTATCATTCCAAAATTACCGTCAGCAGTGCGAAGATGGTTCCAATGTAACTTTGCGTAAAATTCTGAGACAAAGAATGAAATACAGGTAGTGTTTTATTTACGTGATATCCAATTAATTTGTGAAGTGTATTATGTAATGTTAAGAAGTTAAGTTTATGTTTTATACATTCTGTTCTCAGGGAAAAATAAAATCCATGTTTTGGTCACATTTTTATACGAAAGAAAAAACAAAAATAAGTTGGATTCAATACAAACATCAGTTATAAAAACTGTAATTACAGATTATGTTAGTAACGCTTTAACTTTAATATAAAACATTTATTGTATATAATTATAGTGGTACATTAAGTAATAGTGAAATATAAAATAAGTTTTATAATAATGTGTGTGTTTTCTTATAGCAAAGCTACATCGGGCTATCCACCGAGAAGTTATAATAGAATGGATACATTAATAAAGCAAATTAATTCTGGTTGTTTTTATGAAACATTAAACATATAAAATGCATATGAATCTTTTTTGTTGCGATATTAAAGACTATAAAATTTATCTACACAATTTGTAAACACAAAACAGAAGAACCTGAGATCTTGGCTAACGAATAGATTTCTAAAATATATTTAATGTAGGTATGAAATATCTAACAAAAGCTACCAATCTGTTATTAATCACATAAATTTAGAAATTATAAAAAAATAACTTAATTAGCCTTATAAATCAAACAAAAATAAATTTAAAACGAAACAATAGTTAACAATAAAATACATTAAAAATAATGGAATATAATTAGTGAGATTAGTGGAAGAAAATTAGAGTTCTAGAGAATTTGAAAGTATTTCAGTATATAATAAAGTTAATGATTAGTCCTAGTTGTATGTGAATGTTTCTAGTGCATTTTCTTAAATAGCGCAAAGCAAATTATAAGAAAAAAATAGTGTTAAGTACTCGAATATACATCATTTATAAAGACAAAATACAATAAGAACACTATGTTATTATGAATGAAATATATATATAACATCAATCGAGATTTTGCAAATTCTCGAAGAAAAATGAGAAAGAAAATATTTTTAAAAACTAATTTGTTTTAAGACCAAAACAGCATCGTCATAATATTCCATATCAAGTAGAATTGCTAATTATTGGCAAAAACATGTATATTATATTCGCATTAGATAACCAGTAGAGATGAGCCAAGAAATATTTAAAAGAGTATTAACTTTTCACATGTTCAATGTTCTTATTGGCTGTTTAGAATATTGTATAATTAATGTCGATTGTGTGTTATTGGTAATATTTGTTCGCTATTTAACCATACAATTGGTAATTTGTGCCATGTCTACCAAGAGTATCGAAAAGTGGGAGCCCTAAAGCTTTATGCTGAACTACTGAAGAAAATACAATTATCCCTTTATTTATTATAGCCAGCTTAACTTTTTAAAGAAACGATGATCCACACTCGTAAAGACGTTGTGGATCCCATCAAGTGTTTTGAATTTTCCTAGTAAGATTTTTGATACAAAATACACTTAAAGGTCAACTTCAATCACTGAAGTAAAACATATATTGAGCTTGTTTTTATGATGATACTTTGGTTCTCAATCTTGTCAAACAAATTATGTAAAATAGTAAGTGAAAAACCACTGTGTAAACAGACATCTATTTCTTTACGTGCAGTTTGTCATGTAAGTACATGTGTGTTTTATACCATATTTGCTTTTAATTTAAATTTTGATTGGGACAGCATATTTTAGACGACGGTAAGCCTGACTTATTTCATCCGTTTTCAGCCTACGCTTTGAACCATAATGAAAACGCATACTGAACGAAAAAAAGAAAGGCTTAGAATAATAATAGTTTTTTCAGAGGCACTTTCCTTCTTATACACATGATCAGATTGCCTTTCATTCACCTGTCACTCAAAACTCACGCATGCAAGAAACTGAAAGATATATCAACATCTTTCCTTGTTCTGAGTTCATAACGTTAACCACGTATTTATACATTTAGTTAGTATATACCCTTATCTAAGATCACACATATATTTATGTGTGTGTGTGTGAGGTCACAATCGTAGCATCTGATATTGTTCGCAGGTGGCGCTATAAGTTCGTTTTTACTTCACTTGTAAATGTTATCAGTGTTCTTACGACATTAAAAGATCAACGGTTGATGAAGGTTGTGATAATAGCATCCCAGCTACTCTGTAACAGGTATCACGTGTACGAAGTCGTCTCAGGCCCCACACAGCTCGGCTCTGTGGGTGGCGGCTCTTTGACTTGTTTCCAGCGTGCCGAGGTCAGCAGCGGTCCGACTTACGGATAGATAATCATGCATATAAGGCACGCTTTTTTAATCAACGCTCGAACTAAAGCTGTAGCGACTTTCTGACAAGCATGCATACCAGGCGGCGCCACAACTTTCTTACCTGACAGAAAAGCGTGTAATTGGATTTTAGGCTTAGATACGTAAGCACCGATCATGCCACATTGTCCATCTGACGTCCAGCCTTAGTGATCGAAATAGAAGAAAAATTAACCGTTAACTATGTTTGTATTACCACAAAACTATGGATGTTAAATTTTCTCTGCTCCTCCCCCAAGTAGGTTGTCAGAATATTCATCATGATCACGCGACACGATTCCGAAAGATGTTTTAAACATGCAAGCTTCCGAAAATTAATAAATGTTCCATCACATACAGCATATAAAATACCCCATTTTCTAGCATGCGTTTCGCACAAGAGCCACACCTGTGGGAAATATTTGTAGCTTTCACGGATTTAGAAAATCGTTTATGTTTCTTGTCTTATGTTTGTCTTACGCTAATCACTAGACCACGCTCGGCCATGATATGTATTTTAAGAACTACACATGATGAAGACTGCATAAGTATCATGTTTGTCATGTTACATATGAACCATATATTCATAACAATAAACCATATGCAACATACAACGTAAAGCATAATGGCACAGAAGAGTACCAAGGACAACAATGGATTCTGAAACAATACACCAAACCAATTCATGGCTCGTCGTTGCGAAACAAAGCCCTCAAACCCAAAATGTCGTTAAGATGTAACTGGAAACACTTCTTCATACGGTTATGAAAGAAATCCCTTCAACCCAAACCGTCGTTATGATGTAACTGGAGTTATTTCTTGGTGTGACTACGAAAAAAAACACCCTCTAACCTGAAACGTTGTAATGATGTAACTGGAAATATTTCTTGATGTAGTTGTAAAAGAAACTCCTCTAGCAAATAATGCCTTTATAATATAAATGAAAATATTTTGGTTAACAAAATAACATGTTTGATCGTCAGACGTTCTGGAATTCATACGTTTCACTGTAAATGATCTCAGAAAGGGCATACATAGGGCATACATGAGAAATATACAAGATGTCTGAAAACTCTAGAACCAGAGGTGACTTGCAGCTTTCTTCACTTCAAATTCGTGACTGATTCTGGCGCTGTCAAAGCGTGAGAAGGTCGAGTGGTTAATCCTGCTGATTGGCAGCGAATGTTGGTCTCAGCGGAAGGTTGTTGTCGTGTATGAAAAGAAAAGATCAGGGATAAAAAACACGTGAAACAACGAATGTCGGACCGATGGCACGAGAATGGAAATACCGTCTTCAAAGTAGTTTCGAATTGCATGCGCGGCACGTGGAACACATTCTGTAAAATTATTTGAAGTACCTATGGCGAATATATATATATATATATATAATCACAGGAATATAACTGAACAATTAAAACTGAAGAAAAGACTTTTCAAGATATTCTCTAAATGTAATTCTACAAAAATGCATATTCTAACTGAGGAAAAAGTTAGGACACCCACACATTTTTTCCACTTAAAAGGGCTCATTTCACACACAGGTGTATCACACCAGGTGCACATGATTAAAAGATCGTTACTCAGTATTTTGAATGAGGCTTGACCTATTTAAATCTCAGACATTTAGCTTGTGTGCTCCTGACTTTTGAAGTGAAAGTGAGCACCATGGTGAGAGCGAAAGAGCCGTCTGAGGCTTTCAGAAAGAAAATTGTAGCAGCTTATGAGTCTGATAAGGGACTTAGAAAGATCCCAAAAGATTTTGAAATCAGCCATTTCACAGTCTGGAAAACAGTCAACAAGTGAAGGGCTTTCAAAACAACTGCCAGCATGTCCAGGTCTGGTCTTCCAAGCAAGTTCACCACGAGAACAGACTGCAAGATGCTAAAAGAGGTCTCCAAACACCCTAACATGCCATCACGGGACCTAAAGCAGGCTCTGGCTACTGTTGCTGTGAAATTGCATGCCTCTACAATCAGAAAGAAGCTGCAAAAGTTTAACTTGCATGGGAGGTGTGCAAGGAGGACACCTTTGCTCTCTAAGAGAAACATCAAGGACAGTCTGAAGTGTGCCCGAAAGAATGTAGAAAAAGATCAGGACTTCTGGAATAATGTTCTTTGGACAGATGAGTTGAAATCTGAATTATTTGGACACCAGAATAGATGACATATTTGGCGTAAACCAAATACAGCATTCTAGGTAAAGAACCTCATACCAACTGTAAATCATGGAGGTGGAAGTGTCATGGTTTGGGGCTGCTTTGCTTCAGCAGGACCTGGACAGCTCACAATCATAGAATCCACCATGAATTCTACTGTGTATCAGAGGGTACTTGAGGATCATGAGAGACCATCTGTAAAAAAATTAAAGCTGAAGCGGAACTGGACCCTAAAACACGACAATGACCCAAAACATACCAGTAAATCCACCAAGGACTGGCTGAAAACTAAAAAAAATGGAGAGTCTTGGAATGGTTGAGTCAAAGCCCAGATCTTAATCCCATTGAGATGCTGTGGAGTGACTTGAAACAGGCTGTACATGCAAAAAACCCTCAAACATCTCACAGCTGACAGAATTCTGCATTGAGGAGTGGGACAAACGTTCTTCAGACTGATGTCAGAGACTGGTAGATGGCTACAAGAAGCGTCTCACTGCAGTTATTTCAGTCAAAGGGGGTAACACTAGCATTTAGTGGGTAGGGTGTCATAACTTTTTCCTCAGTTAGAATATGCATTTTCGTAGAATTACATTTACAGAAGATCTTGAAAAGTCTTTTCTTCAGTTTTAATTGTTCAGTTATATTCCTATACTCTTTCGGTATTGTTGAAATTGAGATTAAATATCTATATATCCAAAAATGTTACAAAAATACACAGGCTCTTATAGGGTGTTTTAACTTTTTCACATGACTGTATGTGTATGTATCTATAAAGTAAGAAATATTACAACTTTTAACACAGAGAAAAAAGGGTAGCCAATAAACAGAAGTTTTACCAAAGATTGAACATGTTATATTGTTTATTGTGGTGGTCCTATCAAAGATTAAACATGTTATACTGTTTATTGTGGTGATCCTACTGACGATAAAACATGTTATATTGTTTATTGTGGTAATTCTACTAAAGATTAAACATGTTATTTTGTTTATTGTGGTGATCATGTCCTATTAAGCACGATCAACAGTTATATTTTCAACGCAGCACAGAAGTTAGAACATC
Organism: Carcinoscorpius rotundicauda; assembly: GCA_011833715.1. Taxonomy (NCBI): domain Eukaryota; kingdom Metazoa; phylum Arthropoda; class Merostomata; order Xiphosura; family Limulidae; genus Carcinoscorpius; species Carcinoscorpius rotundicauda. The sequence continues at coordinate 13,892,622 of CM022404.1, forward strand.
CTTCTTGTGAAACACGATTAGTCCTGAATACGAAAGGCAGATAAGTGGACGGGCAAAAGTTGAAAATTGTTTTAATATTAATTGCTTTGAGCAGTGTTGGCTCAAAGAACCGAAGAGAAAAGTGTTTGCGTTTTTCTTATAGTAAAGCCACATCAGGCTATCTGCTGTGTCCACCGAGGGTCATCGAACGTTTGATTTTAGCGTTGTAAGTTCGAAGACTTACCGCTGTCCCAGCAGGGAACTCGAAGAGACAACCGACGTCAGTCAGCTTAAATTTAGAAATTACTTTTGATTTTATAATTCAAACAAACGGGTGAGTGTTTAGTTGTTCTTCAAAAATACAACTTTTTTTAAACCACATGTATTCTTCGCCAACAAACTATGTAATCGCAAGAATAAAAGAAAGAACAAGACGATTATACAAATTACATAAAAAGCAGCTTAAATTTGGCCACAAATGAACAAAATTTTAAAACTATTTAATGTCCACGTGTTCAACAGCTAATGCATTCACGATAGTGATTTTTTACAGAAGTCTCCAACTTCACTTATGACAAAGATAGACAAAAATGATTAGAAACATTACGGTGCAATATACTAATAATGTATCCATCTCTCCTTCATTGAAGATAAGAATAGAAGTGCAGTGATTTTCCTTAGAAAATTTATTTTATGCATCGCTAATTTCAATTTTCTTTGTGGTTTTTGTAAATATAAAACTATGAACGTGAAGATAATAATAATAATAGGTATCGAGTCCCTCATGTGTAGTCGTACTGAGAAAAATCTTACATTTTTCAAAATTTTAAAATACTAAAAAAAACTCTTTACGTAGCCCATTACTATCCCACGAGTCAATAATGAGAAAATTGTACGTTAGGAGTGAGTTGCGGACACATAATCTTTAATAAATGAAAATACATCATGCTAAACAAAAAGTCTAAACGTTATGAGACGAAGAAAACAGCTGTTAAAATAAGTTTCAATACATCAAGACTCAAAGAGGTAAATGGTTAAATAATAAGTTGAAAAGCAAAAAATGGAGTATTTTAAACTTACATTTTTAAAACACGACATGATGTTAAGAAAAAAGTTACATTTTAGTCAATTTATCCGATAAAGACAGAGTATATAACACAGCAGACAGTTGTCTCTAAATAAGATATAAAATTGTGAAATATTTGGTTCAAATCTCCCTAATTGTTGTCTTGAATTTTGTGCAAAGCTATACGAGGGCTATCTGCGCTCGCCGTCCCTAATTTAGCAGTGTAAGATTAGAGGGAAGACAGCTAGTCATCACCACCCACTGCCAACTCTTATGCTACTTTCTTGATAACGAATAGTGTGATTGACAGTTACATTATGGCTTCCCCACGGCTGAAAGGACAGGCACGTTTCGCGTGACGATGATTCGAACTCGCGACCCTCGGATTTCGAGTCGAGAGCCTTAACCACTGGCCATGTCGCACCAATGTTTTTGTTACTCGCATGTAAGGGTCAACATCAATAATTTAATTTGTCTTTATGAAAATATTGATGTGGTATTTTGTACTCTTAGTGTAATGAGAAACTACCGAAGCTGTATAAGTAAGCAATTACCCGGTCGATCAGCGGTAAGTCATCAGACTTTTTTTACAAAGCAACAATCCAGTGCTCGATTCCTCTCGCTTGACAGAGCGTAAACATTGTGTAATTTTGTACTGAAAATATCTTGTGTTGGTTCTCAATCAAGTGAAAATAATTTTCATGATACAAACTAAGATTCTAACGGAATTAAATAATTTTTTACTTTTTAAACAGATTTATAGGGCTCTTTTAAACTGATACAGTTGGGGACTTGATACCAATTCGATATCTAATAGATACGAATCTCCTTCACTTCCAGAAATTAAATAAAACAGTCTTTTCAGAACGTGATTTTTAATTTTTTTGCATAACTTATTACCAAACAAACCAGCCCGGCATGGACAGGTGGTTAGAGTGCTTGAGTCGTAAACTGAGGGTCGCAGGTTTGTATCCCTGTCACACCAAACATGTTCGCCTTCCTGCAGCGAGGGCGTTATAAAGTGACGGTCAATTCCACTATTCTTTCCCTCTAGTCTTACACTGCTAAATTCGGGATGGCCAGTACAGATAGCCCTCGGGTAGCTTAGTGAGAAATACTAGAAAACAAACACCAATTTTTATTCATCTAAATAAAATACATTAAACATCAGTATAAAAGCAAATAATTTGAAATAATTTAGTGTGAAATAATTTCCTAATTTGATCTAAAATGTTTAAGAAAATGAGTCAACAACACAGACTTGCTAGTGGCACAGTGTTATGTCTGCGAACTCACACCCGTAGAAACCAGATTTCAATAACTGTAGTGGGCAGTGTACAGATAGCTCAACGTATTGCCTTGCGTTATATTCCACTCAATAAAACAGTAAAACTGTTCATTAATACAGAAGTGAAAGCTTCCTTTCGTATTTGACACCAGTGTTCACTTTTTTTACTGCCAATTCAGGAGGAAACATTCCAATGTTTTGTTAATTTCTCATCAAAGAAAATCAAACTACGTTTTGGTACACGAGTCAAACACATTTGTTTCAACAGTTACGTCGACAAATATTACATATCTAGTTTTATCCATTTAGTCGTTGTTTGTCTGTTGTATCTGCTCTGGTAAATCGAACTCCAGACACCAGCGTCTTAAGCTAAAAGATTTACCCTTTGTCCCACCGGAGGACAACTCACTCACTAATGTTAAGTGGAGAAAGGGGAACCTGCTGCTAGCATGTGTGCATGAGGATGAAACGTCCAAGGCTCGAGCAGTGACATGCCATGAACATATTTTCAGCTATCTGTGTATTATAAAAGTAGCAGTAAATCCTGTTATTCGGTTCCAAAAGACGGGCAAACCTCTTGTGGAAGAAGAAGTTCATGATTCATTGTCCTTGATCTGGTTGAAAGTTCTAATTTAGAAGGTCTAGCATGGCCAGGTGGCTAAGGTACTCGACTCTTAATCTGAGGGTCGCGGGTTCGAACCCAATCACACCAAAAACGCTTATCCTTTCAGGCGTGGAGGCATTATTATGTGATGGTCAATCCCACTATTTTCCGGTAAAAGTGTAGCCCATGAGTTGGCGGTGGGTGGTGGTAAATAGCTGCCTTCCCTCTAGTCTTGCACTGCTAAATTAGGAACGGGTATCTCAGATTGCCCTCATGAAGGTTTGCGGGAAATTCTAAAAAGCAAATTAATTTATAAATGTCGCAATCTATAGTTTTATCTATTGAAGTCATTTATTATATGAAAGCTTAATTAAGGTATTGTGTATCTTGGTAAAGTGAAACACTAACTATTATTCAATTCACCGTAACAACAGAAGTTGCTACATAGTCAAGAATTGGTTGTTACTGGATTTCATAATTTGCAAAGTTTTGGCACGTTTGAAAACAATGATCTGCACATTTTCAATCGGGCTCGATTTGAAGACATACAGTTAGGACGTACACAAAAAGTAGAACAATGTAGCTTTATGAAATAAGTCCATTATTAGCTTGGTTTATCTGTCAACAGGGGGCACCGGCAATAGTTACATGTTCTCTTTCGTTAGTTGATAAATATTATTATTAAATTATGATCAGAGTGAACACCTACACAGATTAGAACTAAAAATTAATCAGATACTTAAAAATACCAGGCTAGGTAAGAGTATGTTGCGTTATTTGTTTTGTAATTAAGTACGTAGCTACACAGCGGGCCGTCCGTACCCTGCCCATCACGGATATAAAAAACCACATTGTGGCGTTGTAAGGTCACAGACATACTGCTGAGCCACTGGGTATGCAATATTATAAAACATGAACTTACGATGATCATAATGCATTGATACATCAGTTTGATTGTGTAAACTGATTAATCTTATATACTACTAGTATGTAATGATAACATGCATACGACCTACTGTGCACGAGAATCTATAGCACATTGATTTAATTCACATGAGAGTAGATACGACTTGGCACTAGTTGTTGAGGTAAAACTTTCATTTGCTATCGTTTAAGCAGATATCGAGTTTGTTTGTTTATATTTTGCTTAAAGCCACACAAGGGATATCTATCTGCGTTAACCGTTTCTAATTTAGCAGTAAAAAACAGCTAGTCATCACCACCAATCGCAAACTCTTAGACTATATTTTTAACAACCATATAAGTGCGATTGACCGCAGGTCATAACGCCTCCCACTGTTATTTGGTGGAATGAGTATTGGAGCCCACGCTCAGCAGATGCAAATCGAACTCCCTAACCACGTTGCCATGAGTTATACAGGTCAGAATCATCGCGGTTTATTAGAAACGTGCAATTTGTCTGAACCTCGAGTAAATAAAGAATAAGATGAGTACCGCAGTAAATAAAGAATAACCAATTATCGTAAAATTTTCTATTAACGTATAACTGATATTAAGGTGTATTTTTAACAGCAAAAGTATTGATTCTTAAGATTCACAATTCAAATTAAATCAAAATAAAACATATCAATATAATCGGCCAGATGGTTAGGACATTTGACTTATAATCTGAGGGTCGTGGGTTCCAATTCCCGTCTAAAATTCGAGGTTATTTTTTCACGGAATAGTCAAAACTCTTATAGCCCATTGTGTTGCTTTACGCTACAAAACATTTTTGGGGTTAATTGGTTAAACCAATATCCCAAAATAATTCCTCTTAATGATAACAAAACACGTGTTATTATATAACTCCTGAAATAAATTATTGGTCTACTTTAACTAATTTTTACCGTTAGGCTCATGTTCCCATTAAACAACAATTTCACTTATGTAACGGCACTTACATAATAAGTGAGACAAAATACAATAAATATTCGATTAAGTAATATATCTTTCTTTACTCGTACACTATTTCTAAACTGTCGAATTATCCAGTCTCTTTGTGGTTTTCTTTTCTGTGATTGCGATGAAAAGATTGGATGACTCTAGCCCTTTATCATTACTTGTTGTTCTGCCATGGAGTTTTTCCAGATAGAAGGCCTCGCTAATTGTTTATAGTTTCATTCCTAATGAGGCAATAAGTTGAGTTTATCTGGAAAATCTGGCTAACCAGTTGGTCATTGATTCTTTGATAAACTTCCAATGATGATTACGGTAGGTGATCTTTGTTTTGGAACACATGTAGATTACACTCTTTAGTTTGGTTTTATTCACCATTTAGTTTTACCATTCATGTTGTCGCTAGAAGTTCAAACTTTAGTGTTGAAATTGTAATGTAATACTCAGGAATTTTCTGGTCATAGACTGTGAAAGTAATTGAAGCAAATTTAACTGTAATCCAAGTTTCCAGATGAGTTCTATATCCAATATGTACTCTTTTTCTTTGTCTTTTACATACACGCATCATGTGGTTTAAAAGCTCTTCCCATAGTGAAGATAACTTTTCTTTAAGTGCAACCTTATGGCCACTCGTTATTCGCATAATTTGTTTATTATTTGCCTGGAGGCAAATTTCCAGCTTTTATTATAAAAGCAGGTCGACCAATAGCAGCTATAAAGCCGGCGCTACTCAATATCTTACATGATTTTTCATAAATATATCTTTTGACTTTAAATGGTGAGTTCCCTATCTCACTTAAGTCATATGGAATACTTTCAAATGAACTTTGTTTTTTTAATACAACTATTTTCTGGTGTTAATAAGCTCTATATTGTTCCTCTGACCTATTCTGGCTCTGTGGTTCATCATCAGGTTATCATCTCCTTGGTTTATTATCATCCGTTAATTCGCCACAGTTTCTTACACAACATCTATATTTTCCACAATTATGGCGTTGTTCTTCTCCTGTCATCCTTAGGAAGCCATTTTCATTTCTTACTAGCTTTGGTTTGCAATTCCTGACAACCAATGTCCCTTTAAGCTCCACCTGAAACATCTTCTGCTTTACGATTTACTTCATCGTTCTGAGTAACTAGTACGGCAAACCAAACAACGTTTGGTTTTCGAAATATTGAGTAGATGCAAATATCTTTTTCTTATTAATTACGAGTTGCAATATGAAATTATTTATGATTTTGGCACCAAATATATGATATAGTTAACATAATTTTCATAAAATAAATCAATTTTTCAAAGAAACTACATATAAGAGATACTACAATTCAACTACCAAATACTTTATCTTGGCGCTGATGTCCTTTCGTTTCTCAATAATGTCCACTTGTACTTCAACAGTGTACTTTTGTAATTCAATCATTCTGTCATTTGGTGCTTTGGTTAATTCAATGATATCGTTTTCCATTGCCTTTTTATTTCGTTGATATCATTCTGACTTCTTTTTTTATATCTTTGATGTCCACTTGTAATTCTTTAATTATGTTTTATAATTCTCCACCTTGTCTTTGATCAAATTTATTTTTGGTTTGTAATTAGTTTCTAAGTTTCACGTCTCATGCTTGTACTTCCTGTCTTGATTCATTTTTCTTCCTTCTTGATATTTCATCTGTACTTTTCTCTCTCTTTTATTGTATTTCCTTTTATTTTCGCCCTCCAGTGACACAACGGTATGTCTGAGATTCACACACACAGCGTTGATAACCGGGTTTCGATACACGTGATGGACAGCACACAAACAGCCCAATATGTAGCTTTCTGCTCAATTCCAAACAGTTTATCAACCTCTGATTACACTGTGTAACACAAATCTTGTTCCTGGATAGTATGTGTTATTTCTTAATAGCTTATGTTGTAAAAGTACAGAAAATGGCCATTACCCAGGTCGCAAAAGTAAAGTTTGAAGAGAAAAATAGGATTTTTTTCATTTATTTTAAGCATAAGTAACTAGAAAATAACACCTTCTGCCCAGAAACAAGAAAAAGTAAAAATTTTGTATTGCTGGTCCTCCAAAAAAATAATGCTATACAATTTGGGGCTATAGGTACGGTATAAAAGGGGTTGTCAAAGCCAATTATTTGATTGGGCTATAGCTTTCCAAGAGTTGACAATGGATGCTGTTGACCAACTAACTTCTCTGTAGTCTTTAACTTTCATTTAGAGAAGGTCAGCGCAGAAAACTCTTTGTTTAGTTTGAAGCGAAAATTCTGAAACAAAATATTAATCGATGTGTTTCCAACCGAAGTGAAATAACATTTAAATAGTCAAAACTTTATTTTTAATTTTAGTCTTTCAGACTTTCATACTCATTGATATGAACAAGAGAAAGAAAGATTGATTCCATCTTCTCCCCTTGTTAAATATACTATAAGCCATCGTGCTTGCCTAGGGACCAACTTAAATAGTATCTCCAAAGCAATTAATTATTTTCCTAAACGACTTTTGTGAAAGCCAAAACTTTAACTTAATTCATTGGTCTTTTAAAAATGCAAGAAAAGAGGATTAATAATTAGTATTTATAACTGCATCGAAACATTTTAAAGGCCTGCGATTTAAACTTAATATAAGTTGTATTGGTTTTAATAATATATTTTCCATAATTCGGCTACGCAGATTTTGAAAATAACATTCACTTTTTTCTAGCCCGTAAGAATTTTTTTTACAAATTTGGAAGAAAAACGAACCCATATTGAAATGAACTTACTGTTTCGTTTATCACAATGAGCATTTTTTGTATTATTATGTTTGTCAACAAAAATACAAACTGAAGATAATAGAAGAACACAGATGCCATTATTATTTTTGTGTTGTATGAAATCAGCATCGTTTAGTCTTAACACTACGTGTTGTAGTATTTCTTTCATGTATTGCGTCCAAAGTATCTCGTTGCAATGACCAGCAGTAGTCAACCATCATGCTAATGTTTCTCCTTTCCTGCAATATACTCCTTACTTCGTTGATGTCTTTATGAAACCACTTACCTTTTTTCTTCCCTGACAGTATCGAGGTTTGCATGGATATAATCAATATGTGAATGTAAGAAATGAACTTTCAAGATGATATGACGTCCCAACTCTTTCGATTTATCGAGCTCTTTATTCACCATATTTTTGTGATTTCGTTTCTTGTTTCCTAAATATTTGTCAATAACATTTTAAAGGAAATTCACACTTATTTTCCAACTTTTCTTGTTCCCTTTATGATTTGTCCTTTTGAAGTCAATTTCCTCATCTGAGACCCAACAAAAATCCCTTCTTCAAGTTTCGCTACTGAAAGAGACTGGAATTCCCACATAGATACTTAAAACAGTCGCCATCTTTATCTAAAGCCTTTAAAACTGCTTCATCAAACTCAGTTCTACATGATGTGTAGGTAATAGGAATTTCTTTGTATCAATCAAACTTTCACGTTCAATATTTTTTCTATACTAGTATCAAACTGACTTTGCATGGCAATTGCTTCTTCAGCCATTGATGATTTTGTGCTTTGCTGTTCCATTCACACAACAAAAATGGAAACTTTGTATAACCTGATTGTTGATCCAACGACATAAAAGGGACTTTTAAAATTCCACACAGTAGCCAAACACGTTCTTTGTATTATCAATATTTCATGATTCTTTTAATTAAATCAAATGAGCAAAATAAATAAATAAATATCTTACTATTGTGAAGGCGAACAAATTTTAGAATTCTTTTGTAGAAACAATGAGCAATATTGCAATAAATAAGTAAACCTTCTTGCAAAAAGTACAGTATAAACTCTTTCTCACGATTTCTCTACAAGTAAGATGACATCTATGGAGAAAGAGAGTTCTTAGCCCGAAGTCGTAATCCAAAAATATCTGAAAAATCCTTTGGAAGTCCCAAATCTCTCACTAAATCATTAAGTTCACTTTATGAAAAGTTGTGGTTTACCAGAAGTTTCAAGTTGAAAACAGTCCTTATAATTACTTCTATTGACATGAGATTCAGAATCAAATGAAACTGTATCAAACGTCTCTGATAGAATACATAAAGGTACATTACGTCAAAAAGCAAAAGGATTGGATGAGATATTTCCTTTATATTTAGAGTACTATAGCCTTGCACATTACATAAGCAAAAATAACAGTCATCTTTATGGTTTCTAGACTCACACGAAGTCACTGGAATTCTAAAAGGCAAAGGCATTGTCTTAGCTCATCGACACAAATGGTGAAAACGTTTTGCGAAGCCCATGATTTGTCTTTATCTCCGAGTTTTATTTAAAAAGACGCGTAATACTCTTTTCGATGAATTCTCTAATGTTTTACCTCTGTTTCTTTATATGAAAAAGTTACCACAAACATATAAGAATATGTTTGTAACTATTTTCACCATAGTGACGAATAAGTAATATGGAAAAGAAAAACAATGTCAGAGTGCACGCATGAACAAATATCATCCAGAAATGGCACGTCATGTGGCCTGTTAACCATTTATATACTAACGGTGTGTTTCACATGGGTTTTAGAACGGTATAAAACTCTCACGTCAGGATTGGTCTGGAAACATATGTAGCTAGTTACTTCAAGCATAACAAAATGTGGCTCGATTTGAATGAAAATTATTCACTTAAATATGACGTTTGTGAAAAATCTGTACTTGATGGAGAAAAATGGTTATTTTTGGAATCAGCGTACAGAAATTTCTGTAGAACCTGCAAACACTTCAGAACGATAAAACCATCGCAGGCCTGTGTTGTTATTAACACTTAAATCTGGTATATCCTCCTGACTATAAGTGCTTTTACACAGGTTTGAGTCCCGCAACGAGACAGCATTAAGTTAAAACTTACAACGTTAAAAGATGGACTTCGTTACTCAGTGGGGTTCAAAAAAAGAAGTTGTTGTTTTGGAATTAAGCACAAAGCTACACAATGAGCTATCTGTGCTCTGCCCACCACGGGTATCGAAACCGGGATTTTAGCGTGTAAGTCCGCAGACATACCGCTGAGCCACTGGGGGGCAGTTTAGAAAAGAAAGATACGGATTTTAAAAAAATAATGATGTAAAATTATTTCAAAATAGTTAAAGTAGTTAACATTTTGAATTTTAGCTTTTATTGATAACTATCTGCTGTGTTCATCACAGAGAATTGAAACCAGATATTAGCTTTATAAATATTCTATTTTTAACAAACAAAGATGCATCGCATAGTTAACGTATTACGAGTAAAAGCACGGGAAATCCTGATGAGCTGGTCTTTGTTTCATTAGTTTAAATAGTTGCAAATCCAGGTTGTTAGTCTGTCACAACACCCTCGTGTGTATGTGTGAAATAATTTGATATCTATATATTTATTGATTTATTTTTTAAAACTCTGTGCGATATTACACTTTACACAAAGGTCATTTACATTTTATTAAAACAACTGTCACAAGTTTATTCAACTCTTCAGAATCCATTCGCTAAAATACATAAGAAACAACTCTAATAGATTTAATCAATTTTGGAACAATAGATATATTTTTCTTGGTAATTATGTGTTGTATAAACCCTGTAACTTTAGTAAAGTAAATCAGTTTTTCAAAGAAACTACACTAAGAGATACTAGGCATGCCAAGAGTGTATAAATGTAATAGTCAGTGATTTACTCAGTGCGTTTTATGTACGAAAATGGAAAAATATTCTGCCTTTAAACAAAGAGTAAGAAAGTAAATATAACAACGTTGATATCGAAGTTGCTGAGAAAGAAAAATGCATATTTATTGTATTAAAATACAACGTACGTAAATGCAGCTTGTTAAATTATAAAGGCTTTTTGTTGCTGTGCATAATAAAAAGTCAAAGTATCCTTTCATTTCTGTATTTGTAACAAGACTTACCACTACACGTTACTCCAATAGAAGAAAATTTAACAAAATAAAGAGTTGTTGTTTCTTTTATAAAATGATTTCTTTTATTGTACAGGGAGTTCTTTCTATTTGATCGATAAAGCTTCTTACTTGAACCATATTACCTACCTACGTTTCGATCTGTAATTCATTTACAGTGAATAGAATTCAGTGTTGCAAGTTGCAACACTTCCTCGGAATGGCACTGATCTATCCTCTTGAGGAAAAAAAACATCAAGGAGATCAATCACTGAAACTAGAAGTTAGATCAAACCTGAGGTAGGTAATCTCAGCGTTTCAAAAATAGTGTATAATGGGAGTGCTTCATTACACAGACAAACACACAAAAAAAACTACCTGGTTTCTTAGCATTTTAGGAATAATGACGCCAATAAATATATTCAACTTAACATACTTATAAGTAACGTGGGTACAGAACTGCAAGATTGTAGGCTTTTTCACGCAATCCTATTGGATTTAAAAGCTATTGAATGTAACGATGTCGACATTACGTATTACTATTTGCAGCAATAAAGCTTACTGTAAGGGTCAAGAAATATTAAACACTTTGTAAAAGTACATATCACATGGTACCAAGTCGATACATAAGTTCTAAAACTAAGCTGATATAACAGCATTTTCTATTGTGTGACAAAGACATGTCGGTATAGTTTGTTTTTTTCATGTTGTCACTTTTAGTATATAAAATAACATCGTAATATTTAAAACCACATATTAATCTGGTATCTATAAAAATAAGAGACTGGGATAATTAGGCCAGTAGAGGACTCCAGTAGATATGCCGTCTTTATCTGTCATCATATTCCCGAATTTTATATTCTTTTTAAGTACTTTGTTCTCACCATGTTATCGTACTTTCTGTTGAATTCGTAAATGTAATAACTCAGAGATACCTAAAATGACTTGTTGTGCGCCTGGATGTTCTAAGAGAGTTAGTTGGTTATTCGTGGCCTTCAAATCTGGAATTGTCTTGAAAGTGGCTTCATGCGTTCAGACTTGACCAATGGAAACTGAAGAAGTTATTTGTCATGGCCACTTCGTGCTTGGCATCTATATATTTGAAATAGCTTTTGTAGGCCTATGGTTAATAAAGTTTTCAACAACAGTGTTTTTCAATTATTAGAAGTTTGTCTAAAATTATTCCCATTTTATAATTTGTTTTATGTTGAATCAAATTTTAAAATTTTATTTTTAAAATACTCTCTCCCATCACATCCCATTTTGTTAAGTTAGTCTACAAAACTATTTTATAGGCCTATGACTAGGCTTACGTAATACATTGTACTTGGTAGAGATCAGTACTTAAACAATACTTATCTCGTATATTACAGTTTATAGTAGGCCTAGGAAGTGATTGTCAGAAAATATTATGGAAGTAAACATATCTGTATAAATTTTATTTCGCTGCTTGGACATTCACCTAAAAAAGAGACAGGTAAAACCAGGTGCCGTTCAGAGAGTGCTCAGGTAGTTCAAGAAAATCACACTGCAGTCCATGACAAGAAAAGTGAATACAGATAACGATAAAACGCTTCAACCAGCTAGTAGTTGACACACCAGAGGAAACTATGCTAGCCCTAGCTAGGCCTATAAAATGTCAGTGACACTCATGTACATATATTTAAATATAAACAACAGTTAATTATTATCATTATTTTCACTCAGTAATTACAATTATATTGTTTTATTCAGCAATTTATTACAAGGTTCTTACCAACATATCGGAACCATGCTTGTCTTCATGTAACAAACCAATAAGGCTGTTGTATTTGTCACTCCTACTATTTTCTTTACCTGTCAATCAAATCGGGTTTTCCGACAGTAGTTTTAGTTCTACTGCATTTAATTACTGTCTTAATTATGCTAAGGTTACTTTTCTCACTAATATTAGTAGAATGTGTTGAATAAATGTCAGAAAAACTAGTGAAATTCATGTAACACTCAAACATACTTACCGATTAGCAACCATTAAATTGCAACATGCTGGCCTAATGCTGGGACCGCATCGATACTGGCGCCACCGTGCGTTACCACTTTCGTGCACGATCCATCATTCTTTTGACACAAAAACACTTAATATTGGTGAAACTTCGTACAAGTCATTAACAGGAACAAGTTATGAAAGAAGTCTTACTGAAGCTGTTATATACACACATATATTTTGAAACCGCTGTTGAAGTTAGAAATATGAAAAGCTCTTTGTAGCGAATGTATGAACTACTGTTATTGTCCGGTGTTTGAAGTGAGTGTTGTAAACTGTAAATAGTGTTGTGTTATGCTCTATGTACAGTTTGAATAACCATTATACAAACTACTGTTATTGTTTATTTTATAAATGTTTTAATTAATAAAACACAATAATCATTAATCTACATACATAACCTATGTATCGGGTTTATACTGTTATAATCGTTATACAAACCTCGGTTACTCTTAGATAAATTATTAGTTATTGTTATTGTGTTCGTCTGTGGTTTTTCTAAGCATTATACAAACTGCTTTTGTTACTTAAACTGTGATTGTTATAAATATAATACAAATATTTTTATTAGGCCTACTGTTGCAATTGTATTCATTAGACAAACTTGTTAAGTCTACAAACAGCTGTTATGGTTAAGTTGGACTGGTGTTATTGTGAGGAGAATTACTGTCATAATTATTCAATAAACTGTAATATTGTTGTTAAGTGTAATAAAGGTTAGTATAATATTTATACAGCCTTATACTGTTGTTAGGTTATGGTCATTTTTAACTGTTTGGTATTAATTAATTAGTATACACACATTATAGGGTACTGTGCGTCGCACATCATCAGTGCTCTATTTGAAGAAGTTATGCAGAGTGGGAAGAGTGACTAAACAATTATTTTATTTAGAACAGTTTTATTTCTAACGTCGTAAAATATAATTAAATTGGTTTCAGTTCTTTTTTTTATTATATCGTGCTCAGTACCAACCATATAATGCTAACTGCACCAACTCTAACAACCATACAGTAACTTTTACCCTACCTTGTGTACACTGTTTTTAAGTGTCATGCTGTATTACTGAGGGCTGAATACGTTGTATTAACCCTTAAACAGCGGAAATGTTGAAGGTAGCAACATCAATTCATGATGGCCGTTATTTAAGGCTTAATAACGTTTTAAACATATAAATCAGTAGTTCACGTTCCAAGAACCATAATTAATAAGAAGTCGTGGTGAAACGGAATGTATCAAAACTACATTTTGACATTATTGAACGTTTGCATGCAGTGTGTTGTCACTTTTGGAAAGACCAAAAAGCCTTTACAACGCAAAATATTAATAAATTGATATTATAAAGATGTGTTTAGATTATGGACCTAGATCTTTCAAGATCGGAATATCCCTTGTACTTAATGGCATGAGAAAACAAATAAACGTGGATCAACTTGGAACACCAGGACCAAAAAGAAAGAGGACTGCAACAAGCTATATTCTAGCCGTGTAAGCGAAGTGAAGTGTGTTTTCAAATAGATGGGGATTCATGAATAGAAAAACCAGTGGCAAACGTCTTCTCCCCGACTTAGACAACAGTACGCAAGATAATGAAGAAGCATTTCAACCTGGAAAAGAGAAGCAAGTCACGTTTTTGCTAGTTATTTGCATGATACATCCACTCAGTCGTCACATACCTCAAAGAGCTAGAGAATAAAACGGATATTATTTCTAATATATACAAAAACATATCAGTCTAATCGCTAGACGTAGAACCTATGGAATTATGTACGAATGAACTATGAGAAACTGGCGCTAGGAACCCATCGTCCTCATACAATAGATGGCTTATGGAAACCACGCAGGAAGTAGTGACAGCTTTATGATTGAGCATTGCTAATATTAGAAATTAAATTTAATACAAGACATCCCATTTCAGTATAATAAAACAGTAGTAGTTGAAAGAGGCTTGTCAGATTGTGGTAACTAAACGTTGAGTGATTGAAACATTAAGGATAATCATTGTCATAGTTACTAGCCTATACAGTTATATAAGTATACTTACTAACTTATTATTAACTAACTACAGACTAATTAGAAACTAATTTTTCTCCATCGTTTCGGTTACTAATGTGCTGCAGCACTCAGGAAAGCTTCGCGAAAGATTCTTTTGTATGTTAATATTGGCTGAAATTTGATCTATCTGTCGGAATTCAGGTGCGGTCATTAGATATAACCTGATCTAACAACTAAGTATTATCCGAGGTTTTTAATCACATGCAGCTTAAAGTGTTATAGCCTAATGCAAAAACTCCTGTACTGTATAAACGAATATATTTGAAAGTAGTTTCATGATACTATTATTTTAGGACTTGGTAACAATCAAACAACCAAAACACGTAATGGAATCTTTATATCTTAAAACGGATTCATTAATATGATTACGCATTTTTGTAATTATTCTGAATTGTTTTCTAAAGCTATATGTTCCCTAATATGTATTATCAAAACGTAACACTTTCAATTTGTTTTCCTTAACTCCCGTCACCTGGTTAGGCAACAATTAGTATACGGACTTACAGCAGATAGCCCAGTTTAGTTTACTCTTAAAACAAATAAACCTTAGCTACGCTAGGATCTAGCTATCAAACATACAGGCCAGCGTATGCTCATTTTGTACCTGAATTACATATTTTGATTTTCTGTGGAACTCCTACAGAGGGTATGCTATAAAAACTTCAGAGCTTCTTAAACAATTATTGTGTACCCTTAGGCTGTATACGTTAATTGTAATTATATGATGTACTAATTACTGTATTAAAAATATATAATTGTATGATAACTAGCGTGATATATTTATTTGCGTCTTGCTTATTGTAAAGGTAACTTTTAGCATTAGAAACCAGAGGAGCATTACATCTAACATCAGAAATCGGAAAAGCATTACATCCAACATTAGAAACCGGAAAAACATTACATCCAACATTAGAAACCGGAAAAGCATTACATCCAACATTAGAAACCGGGAAAACATTACATCCAACATTAGAAACCGGGAAAACATTACATCCGCCACTCATTGTTGATCATGCTAAGCTTTAAAACAATATGATCGTAGTTATCCACGAATCACTTGTGACATGACAATGAGAAATGATATTTACACATGTCCACCGAGATTCATTAAAACCAATTATTTTTGACTAAGTAAAAATAATGTGAAAAATCGGACCTTGGATAAACAGATAGGGATTTTTTTGTTTAGATTTTCGTGGCTTGACCTTTTGAAAGCTAATCACTTCTGAGTTTTATTACAGTTTCAAATGTGTACCAGCTTTTGTCCAAATCCATTCAGTTGTTTTTAAGAAATCTTACTGACAACAAATACACACAGGGGTGAAAACATAACCTCCGTAAGCCTTCAGTGGCGGAGGTAAAATATTACATACTGACATCTGCTGAGTTACGTAACTAGAAAGGTGATGTGCTCGGCAAGAAATGTCAAACGATGTACCTGTTTGTTTTGTAATTTCGCACAAAGTTACTCGAGGGCTATCTGTGCTAGCCGTCCCTAATTTTGCAGTGTAAGACTAGAGGGAAGGCAGCTAGTCATCACCACCCACCGCCAACTCTTGGGCTACTCTTTTACCAACGAATAGTGGGATTGACCGTCACATTATAACGCCCCCACGGCTGGGAGGACGAGTATGTCTGGCGCGAACCCGCAACCCTCGGATTACGAGTCGCACGCCTTAACGCGCTTGGCCATGCCGGGCCAACGATGTACCTATTTGTCAAAATGTGTACATGTCGCTCACTTTGAACTTGAAGAAAACAAAACTTCGTAGAAAGATAACTTTGAATTGTGTGTGCTCTCTTGTAATAAAGCCACTTCCCGCTATCTGCTAAGCGCAACGAGGGGAATCGAAGCCCTAATTTTAGCGTTGTAAATCAGTAGACTTGCCACTGTACCATTAGGGGACAACTTTGAGTGGACCGTGTCTTTTCCAGAAAGTTTATTTGTAAGTGACGCATAATATTTTTCAAGGAGGTGGCGGGCATTTATTTCATCCTTGATAAGCTTTTTTAAAAATAAAGCTCCAGTAAAAAACGTTTGGGCCCTACATGGCCAAGTGGTTAGTGCACTGAGGGTCGCGGGCTCGAATCCCTGTAACACCAGACATTCTTGCCCTTTCAGCTGTGGGTGAGTTGTAAGATGATAGTCAATCCCAATATTCGTTGGTAAAAGAGTAGCCCAAGAGTTAGCGGTGGGTGATGATGACTAGCTGCTTTCCTTCTAGTCTTAAACTGCTAAATTAGGGTCGGCTAGCGCAGATAGCCCTCATGTAGCTTTGCGTGAAATTCAAAGACAAATAAACAAAACAAATGTTTGAAAACTATTAAATCAGTGCAAAGTAATATTCTTCAACAAAGTTAAGCCTAATGTAATACATGTACCAGCCAAAAGAAAACGAGTCTAAATTTAGTATTTTCAGTCCTAATCAGAAAGTGTATATCTTTGATAACTGGTATTTAAAACATAGCATTTGATTTTATTATTTCGGGGGCAGGAAGGTTTTTGTTGGCAAAGCTCAAGTTCCACATTGTTTGAATCCCAATTTGTGAAGTCGATATTTTCGTGCGTGTACTTTTGAACTTAATCAAAAAATATGTATAGTACACGAATTGTAAAATTTTATTTAATAATCCAATTTTTTGTTTCACAGTTTTCCTATCGAAAGGTAAATATTAGATATACATTTTTACGCATTTCATAAAAGGCACATCATCTTTCTCGTAATTTAGAATGGGAGTGTTTGAAACATTGTCGACTGTTCAAATTTGGAACATCCTGTTGCAGTTGAAGTTTAATGTTGCCCTACCTATACAATTTACCAGTCTGAGGCCTAAAGGATAATGATAATAATTACTGATACAGAACACACTGCAAAGGTACTCTGGTGTACAACAAGCCTAATTGGGTCAAGACGCGTTGACCAGTGGTCATCATAGCCAGTCTTGTATGCCAGAAGAAACTCCAGTTCAGAATACAATGGGAATCGTTTTATGACGGTTCCTTGATTTTATTGGTCACCATAAATTGTTTCAATCTAGTTTCTGATATATTTACCGCTCCTAATCATTCCCACATCTCATTGTTTATGGTTTTCACTGTCTTCATCAACGTTCCCTTGACAACTATTAAGAGACTACAATATATTTACAACATTTATAAATTATTTTTACAAAAATGATTCGAAAATCAATTTTTACTTTTTTTTCTTATTTGGCTCATGCTGCTCTGACTGGCAAAAACCAACGTTTCGAATGTTTCATAAGATTTATATTTACTTAATAACGTGTGAATTATTTGTGTGAGTGTTTTTAAATATCCAAGACTTGAGGCCTACTATATATTTTTATCTAAGTCTTCGTAAGGAAACCAGCTGTTGTTTCATCAGAAAACAACAAATTTTGTTTTCATACTAAATTTTGTCCATATTTGCTAGTTAAGTGGTCCCCAGATTTTGACGCTTTTGAATTTGTATTTTAACCGTATAAGTGTATACCTATATACATATATTAAACTATCTGATGTTTGCATAAAAAGCCGTTTCAGTACCTTTAACCTGAATACAGGTTGTTAAACCTAATCAATGTTGTAAAGGGTATATTTTCTTACTAAATGCTAATTTCAATAGCTGGTACATTTTAAGTAGTTCTAAACCCTTATAGTTTAAAACTTATCCTAACTATACTTCCAAATTTCATTTTATCGATAAACGGTTCGTTAATAGTATGAGGTAAAAAGGATCAAATATTAAGTAGCGCGAAACGAATTAGACAAACGTGTAGGTTTAGTTTTTTACGCCTTAATACAATTATTATTAGCTGTATTGATAAAAGGATAAACACTTTATTTCACAAATCTTCACATTTTCAGATACTAGTTAATATAAACATGTTATACAATGTGTTAATTTATAGAGTTTTCTGTACAATGATTTTGCGTTAGAGAAAAAAGTCTTTCAATTGATTTTGTTCTGATGAAAAAACGTTTTTAATATTTATTCTTTAAGATTACAGATAAAGGTTGTTGTGTGTTTTTCTTACAGCAAAACCACATCGAGCTGTCTACTCAGTCCGTCGAGGATGGTTCGAACCCTTGATTTTAGCGTGGTAATCCGGAGACAAACTGCTGTACTAGCGAGTCATTAACATTATTCCATTAGAAACATGCAATACTACTTTTACCACGTGTTTCTGTTTTAAAACAGAAATTGTTTTTCCTAAAGTTTAGAATTTCGCGTTAAATAAATTGCAGTTTCCTTGTTTTTTTTGGTTTCTTAATCATACCAGTAATATTGAAAAAATATGTTTGCTCGTTTTTGCCAGTTTGGAATTTTCACCGAAGTTACACACGAGCTATTGTCTACGCGTAGTTGCCTCTGACTTTGAATTATTAAATTCAAGGGAAAACAGATGGTCAACAGCTATTCCTAATGGACCTTATAGTTGTATTTGACTATCACATCTATAACGCATATTAAATCCCAAAGTGCGAAACACATATCATAAACTCTGTGATTCACAGTCCAGGAACGTTAACCACTGGAAAAAAAAAAAGGTTTGATAATATGTATGAATGTATATGTGATTTAGTCGCTACTTTGAATTAATTTTGCAACGATTATATTCATATAAAAACACAGATATAAAAGTGACACCGTTTATTGAAGTTGTATGAATATTTTTTACCTACGATGTACTTGTTTTTCTTATGTTTTCGGTATTACAACATCCAAGTAACAGATGCTTACCTTCTCCTGTACTTTCGGAAAGTGACTGTTCGGAGTTCAACGTTACATCAAATATAACAACCTTACCTTCAGCTGGTTTCTTTTTCTAATTAAACTAGATGTTAAATCTCCACGAGTGACGTAAGAACAAAGCGAGTGGAGAAATTATCCCATCATGCACCAAGATTGAGACTTGGTCCACCTTCGGAAACAACACGCGATGATATTTCAATAACACCAGCCAACACCGACGAGGCTGTGGCACTGCACACAATGTGATTGGTGGCTTCGTGCTGGTAAGAAGAGGGGGGAAGGGCCATAGCAAAAGCGGGTGCTGTTGCCCGCAGTTCACGGGAGTAATGATAGCCGTGCCTTTCAGCTCAACTCATGGCTCAGAGACAACCGTCTATAAAAAGCAGAGAAGAGTGTCGTCCGAGAAATACAGGAGACATCAGTTGACCCCACGTCACACAAGGCAGATTACGCGGCTACTGTCAACCGACTCACAGTTATATTTGCCGCTGGGGGGAGCTGATCTACATATTATAGGAATGAGGAGGTGTTTTGGAGAATAGAGAACTTGAGAGAAATATAAGTTGAACAGTGCAGGCTAAAAGTGTGCACGTGGACAAACAGGATGGCTCAAGACACTGACCATCCACACAGTACGTCCAACAGTCCCGAACCCCAAGACTTGCAGAAGCGTACAGAGGGTAAGCGGCAAGAATTATCTATGGCACCGAGTCCCGAAAACCAAGGGTCGGACATCGCCGCTCCTGTTGCTACAACTCGAGCCCTGAAATTCTCAATCGAGAAAATCCTGTCTCCGGACTTTGGTCGACATGCTCGAAAGAAGCGGGTTGACAGTGCCGGCGCCGACAAAGCCCTGTCCCCACAGCCTCCTAGTCCCAGTAAAACGATGGCACCGCTGGTGTGGCCGGCTTGGGTGTACTGCACTCGGTACTCCGACAGGCCGTCCTCAGGTAGGAGAGGTGATTATTTTTCTTATTTTCTAGATGTAACTGAGGGCCTAGCTGACTGAAAAGGATGGCTACGCCATCATGGCAACAAAGTGATATGAAGCACACGAAGTTACTGTTTTTATGGACTGACTTATGTCGGTAACAGCAGTAACATATTAAGGTCAGTAATACACACAATGGCTGGCTCTACAGCTTCTGTGTACTACAGTTTTTTTCTTCAGTTACCGCTAAAAGAGACCTAAATATTTTTCATCACTTTCTATTTCAACAAAAATTGAAAGGTTTAATTTGTAATCCTGTTTGGAATTAAGGTAAATAAATTCATATTTTCTTTTCTCTGCTCTGTATGATTCTAGATAAGGATTGTTTGGTTGGTTTTTGTTTCTAGTAAAATTTCGGCAACAGACAATTTCGAAATAATTTACAGCCAACTCTGGAAGAAGACATGATTTCAGCTTTAATCAAGTGACTTGTAGCATAGCTCGAGATCAATTTTACCACCTCATGAATATGACACTTTAAACATTTATAACACTGATACCTATCAAAATATAAAGTCTTCATAAGCACTTTTTAGCCTGTATTATTTAGGGTGCAAATATAGAAATATTCTTGTAGTACTGTCGGGGTAATAGTTGTGTCGTCAATAATAGTCACAGTAAACGGTTTAAAACTTCATAAAGTGTAGAAATACTGGCAATAAATCTTTGGAAAGTAGTGAAGTTTTTTTTCTCAACACTTGCAGAAAAGAACCCACAAAAAAGTTTTACTTTTCATTCCTAACACTTCAGTGCTGATCGCTTAATGTGTTTTTTCTTTGCTAAATTAATATATAAATAATTTAGTCCAATGTTACTGAGATATCTTAGTTCAATTCTAACTGAAAAAGGAAAATCTATCTTCAGAAAGAACTCGGGTTAAGAAGCCTTTTATTTTGTGATTCGACAACACTGTTCTTGTATGTTATCAAGTTGTAAGAATAGTAACTCATGTATATACGATTATAAATATTTCTCGACTGGTCTCGGTAAAGCGAATGTTTTATAATATTTTTTTACCGCCCTATGCTACAGTGGAAAGGAGATTTTGAAGAAACAAGTAACCTCACTATAGGTGATATGAAAAAATTAATTCCAGCTCTTGTTAATCATGATTGAAGTTTTTTTTGCGTACAGTAACTTGAAAGTCTTGAATAATGAATAATTAGTTCCCTATTTAACATATCTCAGTTCTTCTTTAAGTTGTTCCTTCGAATGTAGTCAGTGTTATGGTGCAAAAGAAAGCAGTGGATTCATCAAATTATTCATCATACGTCGTCACGAAGGTGTTATAAAGTAAAGATTTTAATTCGTCTTGCTTCGACTAATAGCAAACTTTGCTACGCTTAAAACCACAGTCTATTTACAAAAACGTGAATTAACGACGTAAAGTATAATCAACCTTGAAGGTAACCTCTTACCTTATCATGAAGAGAGAGAGTAGAATGAAACATGATAATATAAATACGAGGCTGTTACAACCGTCAAAAAGCATATTTTTTCATGATACAAGCTGCATGACACATAAATCAATCAAGACATAACTAAATGCGGTATGTAAATATGGATGAATTACTAAATGCAATTTGAGCAACGTAGGGATATGCATGAATAATAGAATGAAACTGGCGCTGTAAGTAAATAACGGATTACAATTTGAGTCACCTGTTGATATTGGTAATTAACAGAATGCAATTTGAGCAGTGTGGGGATATGGATGAAAAGCTAAAATACCGTATGGATAACTTGTAAATACAGATAAACTAAACACAAGAATGACTCAGTAACTTTATAATACCGCGTATTTCTTTTCCTGTATGGTTGCAACAGAGATACACCAAATGTCTTTCGAGAACGCGGTAAGTTCAGAAGCTGATAAAAAACTTAATCATGAACATTATTATTATTGTTAGCTGAAACCATGTGTTACTAGCTTCAGAAAACTGGACTCAATGTCTCTCATTTTACTGAAACTCTGAGTTTCAAGTGAAAAAACACTATTAAGTTCGGAGAATCGTTAAATACAGTAATAACACATAATTGCATTAATTTTACATAACAAATAATGCAAGGTAATTGTTTACCCCAAAGTGTACCATAGTCCGCCTGTAGGGATCACCTATCTTAACCAGTCGCATCATTATACAGTAATGTATTGTCTTTCAGTCGATCAGTAGACACTAAACTGTCATTAGATAAAGGACGCATCACATTGCAATTTATACTATCTTGACGTCAGTAATAAGTACTCAAGCTATGAATCACGAGAAGAATTGTGTACTCTGGAAACTACAACACAGCATAATATATAAGCGTGAAAAGCAAGAAACACAAATATTGTTTCTCTTAATTTTGGTTGTAATTACTCTTGAAATAGAAGACTTTTGGGGACCACGAGGAAGTACATATAGTTTTATGTTGTCAATATACTATTAGTACCGGTACTGTTAAAAACATTAAATTGCAGTTAAAGACAGACGTTATATTTAGCAGGGAATGAATGCTGAACATGTGATCCAGCTACATATTTTTCCTTGATGGCTCAGCGGTAAATATGAAAGTTTATAACGCTAAAATTCTGGGTTAGATACACTGCAGTGTACACATTATAGATAGCCCATTACTTATTTTTTATATTAAATAACAGCTAATACCATTTGGAATTTTGGTGGCAATATCAAAACGCCACCTATAAAACAGTTATAATAATGCAAACATAATTTTAAAATACCAGATAGTTGATGTTAAGCGCAAAGCTACACAATGGGCTATCTGTGCTCTGTCTACCAGCGGTATCGAAATTTACTTTCTAGCGTCGTTAACTTGCTAGCTTACCGCTGAGCCACATAGGACCTTATAAATATCAATATTTATATATAGTAAACATCAATAAATATATGTATAATAATATTTTACTGCAATATATAAAGTTTTAACAAAACCCAACATCTTTGAAATTAAATACACGATATAAAATTTTGTTGTTGTTTTTTAAAATATCTCCAAATATATTATACCCGTAATGAAAAAATATATCTTCCACAAGTGTATTTTTTCACAGCACTTTTTAAGTATAGTTTGTGAGTTTCTTCATACTTTGTTTTGTTACACCAGAATACTACCGATTGGGCGGAACTGCACCACAAAACTAATGTATAGTACCATACAGTAGATACTAATGTTTAGTTCTTAACTTTTTACTTGCTTACTAAATTGTTTGCTAACAGTGGTGGAACTTCTCGGTCAGAGTGTTTATGGGTAAGCACAGTGTAAATTAAACCTGTCGAAATACACAGTTAGTCTTTAGAAGGGTTAACTTGTCAAACTTAGAGGTCTTCGCAAATGAAAAGTGCGTATGAATCGCACAAGATAAACAATGCAATAACGTTCTGAGAGTGTAAGCTATAAAAAATTTCTTTGTCCCCAGTAGTCAACGCGTAAATCACGATCGGTTCCCCAAACCAAAATTTCTGTCCTGCAACATCTCTCTATTAAAAGTTGGGTTCAGTGGAAAGGTTTACTTGTATTCAGTGGCTAAGTGTGTATTAAGTTAAGCATCACTAAAGTGTTGTTTTTTGTTGTTGTTTGTTTTCGTTAAAGTTTCACTTTTTCTGGTTACTTAACCAAATTATTAGCGCGTGGTAACAATATACCTCTTTCCATTTTCACTCCTCACTCCCCCACCCGTGGCTTTCTGGTTGTGATAATTAAACGGAGAAGAATAACTGAGGTTCAGTGTTATGCTTTTAGTACTATCTCACGGAAACAGCTGATTACTGTGTGCGTCTCGGATAATAAAAACCAAATATTTAAATGTGTCGATCCAGATCTTACCCAAGTAAAAAAAAAGAAAACAAGTAAGAAAACGTGTTATTCGTTAAACTGTTTCTAAACTCATGCTCAATTTGACCTTAGTTTGAACTTTCTAACAAGCGAATAGCAGAAAATTGTTTTGTATGTTACCTGCCATATGACAAGTAGATAGATTGCTTACTGTCTGACGTTTAGGATCTTCGTGTTTGTTCTTTGTAATCTGCCTACATTCTGTACTTCGGCAGCTTTATCGTGTCAAAATACTGTACGCTTAGTGCAGTCTCTGTACCAGCTATAATTTACAAGTTTTCACTGCCTTGTGTAAGTAGTTAGTTGTTAATAGGGTTTGTTCAGCTAAATGTCTGTACGGTATTCAATCGTGAAGTTATTTTTACACCTATATATAATATTTCGATTTAAATGCGCCTATAAAAACTAGCGAATCTGTAAGTTAATGCCTGAACCACTATTTAGAACCTTTTCAGTTTAACGATCGTTGTCGCTATAAAGCAAATTTAATTTATTTAATTCGGTTACAAACGGTAATTAGTAGGCCTATTTGAGTACTCTGATGTAAATCAGTGCCAAATTTGGGGTCTGCTTTCGGGTAGTTTCCCTAAAAAAAGTTTGCGAAATATCTGGGCTTCTTAGTTAAAGTGTATGGTTGAAAACTTTTACCTTTATAAAAAAACAAAACTTGTAATTCGTTTGTTATCACCAGCAGTTTACAAAGGGTTACGTAACACACAGACACTGAATCATATTATATCAACAGATATAACTTTCCAAATATACTTTCTACTAAAAATTTTTCTTAAAACTTTACTCAACATTTCTCAATTATACGGTTCTTTTAACAGTTACATAAAGTTGACCAATCTCCGTAAAGTTTCGTCTTATAGTCTTGTGCGAAGAAGAATGAAACACAGCGTTAACTTCGTCCACTTTAACAGTAATTTAACCAAACAGATTTCAAGCCTTTATTTCCTTATAGTTGATCGTCAAGACTGTTTACTCAACATTCACATTTTTAATGCTTTTAAAATACTTTGTTCTTTTACCCCCACCCAGTGGTACAGCAGCATGTCTGCGGACCTCTAGAATCCTGATTTCGATACCCGTGGTGAGTAGAGCACAGATAGCTCATTGTGCTTCTTTATGTTAATTTCCAAACAATCATTCAACTCTTATCCATATTAAATATGTGTTCGTTTTAACAAACTGTGTGATTACTTAATATATAGAAGAGTTTTTCACTTCATCATGTATAATCTGGTTACTAACATGTTGAAGCTTCTGATGACTTAATAATATTCGAAACATTATTTCATTTCATTGTATCTAGAAATCCTGAACTGGCGTTAACATTTTAATTTGTTTTTTCAGTTACATGTCCACACACTACTCAGTCGACAAGTTTTGTTTTTCACACCTGAACATATATATTCTGTTAACGAGGTTCTTCACTCGATCTCCAACATTCTTCACATTAATGTTGCAATACTATCATTCTTATCTTAACTACGTTCACTCTAAAACTTCACTTTTCACGGCTCATCTTAATTAATTTACTCTGCAATCCGACAAGGAAACGTAAAATAAAGCCAAGTCTTTTTACGAAATAGCTATAGTTTTACTACAGTGATTCCGTTCGATTATAACTTATTCATCATTTTTCGAAATCCATATATATTTATGTAAAGAGGACATTTCGTAAATATATTCGCATTTCACGTCTACGTGTTTTAGCCGATCCCCACCAAACTTGGCATGTATCCTTAGAAACCCCGTGTATTGTCATACAGGGGCCAGGGTTCGAATGTGACTCCCCCTGGGGAATATCGGTGTTCCTAATGCCATTCTGTTGAGCGCTACCAAAGTTGGAACGTATTCCTAGAGATTTCTCGGGACTAACATACAAAGGCCCCAGTATTTACATTGAAGACTACACCAACTAGTTCTTAAAACATAGAAAATAATTATGAGCCAATCTATGTTTTGTGTCTTACTTCGTAGCCCTCGGTAACTAATAAATAAGCTTGAGAGCTCATAGCCCTAAAAATCGGGGCTCAAACCCTATACTGGGCACAGCACAGATAGCTCATTGAATAGCTTTGTGATTAATAACAAAACAAAAACGTTTCATACTTAGCGTGTATTTCAGATAGGATAAATGGATACTGTTTTAACACAAACTTTAGGCAAAACGAGTAAATTACTGATTAGAACAATTCCTAAGCTTTATTGTTTGTCATATGAGTCAATATTACTTATGTTTTATTCAGTAATCACTAAATACACGTTTATCCATCTCACTCGTATTTCGTGTTAATGAGCACGTGATTAGTTTTCATACCGAAAAAAATAATTTTATCTTATTGTACTTGCAGACAACTTGGTGAGTTCTGGCAGTAGAAGTAATTTTTGTTATGTATTAATCTCACCCTAACCCTTGAAAGCAATGAAATATGTTTATAAGTTGGGTCACTGGCTAGCTCTTTGTTCTGGATTTCGGAGCTGGCAATACCACAGAGTATTCATCCGTCTCTCAATTTAAACCGTGTGTGCATTATGGAAGTGACAGTCAATTCCTTCGCGTAGATGGTAGTGTGCTAGTTGGTTTTTTGTTGTTGGTCCGTAGTTACAATAAGGGACGGCAACAGATAGCGTGAATGACCTTGCCGTAAATATAAATCTATGATTAATATATAAGTTTTAAAAAAGGAAACTATTTAATTAACATTATTATCTTGTAATATCGATACCTCATTTGTTGTGTTGATACTGTACGCTAATTTGTGTTAAAAAGATAACGCTGTATCAACGTAAAGTACTGATTATCACAAAGCCAGGTAATTTGTGTGTAAAAGGTAATACCCTTCCAGAAACTTTCTGTACAACAACGATGCATGTCTGAATAATTTATGTGAAATCCCGTTCATGTGTTATCGTTCCGTCATGCCTGGCTGTCCAGGAATGAAGTTAATTAAGTGACCTAGACGTCATTATTTCGGATGATCACGTCTTCTTATATAAAAATATATTTTAAAATCATGTTTGTTTCTACAGCAGAACCTTTTGTTTAGTTTCTCTCAAGCACGACATCGTATTAACATCACATTCGCTCTACCTTTTCTTTTAAAATTCGTTGTCATATAATAAAAAAAGAATTCAGGTCATAGAGGGCGCTCCAGGTATAAACTCTCCTTTTTATGTAGTACCTTTTTAAGGTAGTAGCGATCATTGGCCAAACATTTTTAGGAGCTCATATGATAATGGACGTGTAGTGACTAATTAGGTACTATTTTATTGTTGTTGTTGTTGTTCTATTTTATGTTTTGAATTTCGCGAAAAGCTACACGAGGGCTGCCTGCGCTAGCCGTCCCTAATTTAGCAGTGTAAAACTAGTGGGAAGGTAACTAGTCATCATCATTCACCGCCAACTCATGGGCTACTCTTTTATCAACAAATAGTGGGATTGATCGTTACTTTAAAAGCCCCTTACGGCTAGAAGGGCGAACATGTTTGATGTAATGGAAATTGGAACCCGCGGCCCACAGACTGCGAGTCGAGCGCCCTAACAACCTGGCTATGCGGGGCCTTATTGTTGTGTAGTGCACAGATTTTGTTCACATCTTATGTAGCGGTTGCTATGCTAATACAGTCTCCAGGAAAATCTTAAATACCTGTTGTGATAGTAACATATAGATTCAATCATGGGTCGTTTTTTTTTCCTGTAATATAGTTATATGTCATTTACTCACCAGGGTTGGGGTGGAAGATCAGAAGCCAAAAGTAAAGGTTATGAACTAATTAGTAGTTCGTCTCCGGCAAAAAGTAAATAATTAGTAATTAACTTGAGGTAGTCGTATTGGGTCTTAAGCAAGACAAATATCATTCTGTTAAGCCTAGATCTGCTGATAAAGGAAGCAACGTCTACTTATTTTACAAAATGTTCAGGTTATTCACACTATATAAATGCCCCCCAGTGGCTCAGCGGTATGTCTGCAGACTTACACGCTAAAATCCGGGTTTCGATACCCGTGGTGGGCATAGCCCAGATAACCCATTGTGTAGCTTTGTGCTTAATTCAAAACAACAACAATAACACAATATAAGTATCTGAGATCACTTCATACACTGTCAATGTTAGTATAAATATTGCACTATGTATTATCAATATTAAGCAATTATAAACTTGTTTTATTTAAAAACTTCCAAATCTAAATGCACAAGCAAATGCGATATGAAAGTGAAAGTGTTTTAAATCTGACAAAATTCTTCATTTAAAGCGAAACAATGAAAGGGCAATACTTAGCATCAAATGTTTCATGAAAAAACTGATAAATAATAAATGTGACTACGAGACTTGATCGCAGGACCTCTCAGTAACGAGTTCTGGAGTCTGTATTTGATTATTGGCTTTTCAGTAAGTTCCGAACGAAACTGAAAAATAAATATAAATTTGAGAAAAAACTTCTTACGATGTGATTTACGTACTTCTCATAATTTAGTAACCCCCAGTGACGCAGCGATATGTCCGCGAACTTACAGCGTTAGGAGTCGGATTTCGATACCAGTGGTGAACACATCACAGATAGCTCATTGTGTAACTTTGTGCTTAAGTTTTAACAACTGAACACAGATAATATTGCATAGTGACCATATTCATAGTAAGAGGCTTTAGAAGTCGACATTAATATTAAGTGGACAGTTTAGTATTAGAGAACGGCCACTCTTGCTCAGAGGTCCTGTGGTTTTCACTTCCAATATAAAACTGACCTAAAAACAAACTAGAAGAAATGATCTGCATATTACGGAACAAACTAGCAATATAAGTAGCTTGTTAAGAAAATATTGAACTATAATTGTCTCTAACTATGTTTATATCATCCACATTATGTTATAACAAATGGAGATTATTTGTTAGTATTAAGAAAACTCGTGAGAACTAGGTAACTTTCTATGAAAAGCATTTCAGAACACGAAATATCTGTAGAGTAACAACATGAAACTAGTCATGAAACTAGTTATTTGTTTATTCGTTTTGTATAAATCGCACTTATGCATCCTTTGTCAAGATTTACGCCCGACATGGCCAGGTGGGTTAAGGCGTTCGACTCGTAATCTGAGGGTCGCGGGTTCGAATCCCCGTCGCACCAAATATGCTTGCCCTTTCAGCCATGGGGGCTATAATGTTACGGTCAATCTCAATATTCGTTGGTAAAAGAGTAGCCCAAACGTTGGTTGGTGATGACTAGCTGCCTTCCCTCTAGTCTTACACTGCTAAATTAGGAACGGCTAGCGCAGATAGCCCTCGTGTAGCTGTGCACGAAATTCAAAACAAGCTTGTCAAGATTTTTTACTGCTTTTAAAGAAATATAATTCTAAAGTCAGTAGAACTATGGAATTGACGATGACTGTTAGTGCATGTGCCAGTAATATTTACTAATAACAATTTATCAAAATAATCTAATCTGCAGATTTATAAGCAAAATCAATGTTCGTAAGTGTTTATTTTTGGTCTCTCTTTCCTTTTTCGTGCTGTTTTTAATAATTATTCTTTTTCCTCAAGGCTGTAAGTAAAGTTATCTGACGGTAGAAAAAAAGAAAAAAAAGGTATTTCTTTTGCACGACGGTAGGTGAGAGACTTAAATTATTGCCGAAGTAAAAATCTTATTTTGGAACCCAAAACATTTAAGCTTGTTGTCAACGTGCATTATTAAACGACATTTGCAAAACTGAGAAATCTGATAAGTTTATTTCCTGGAAAATAGAAGTACTGTTGTTCTGCAAGAACAGAAACTTTACAAATGTTTTGTTCCGATGTTATTAATGTTGGAACTGTTAAATCCTAAACTTACACAAATGATTATCTGTGCTCTTTTAAACATTCAAGCTTAAATCTGAGTTACCTGGAAACAAACGTTAAGTACAAATGGTTATGATTGAACCAACTTTACTCCTTTGTCTTGTCCTTACTTATTAAATACTGTAATCATAGCTTACTTGCAAATATGTACTAGACTGGCTGGCTTGAACTTGCAAGGCCCAGTCTCTTCGTAAGGCCTATTTAACAAAAGGTGACCGTTAGTCACCAGTATATGTTACAGACTATATCATCAATTTGAAGGAAATTGATTAAAACAACTAAGTTTGTGTATCATACCTTATGCAGCTCAGCTTCAGTGGTAAGATGAAAATGGTAAAATTTTCCAACAGTACGCGGTCTTTACTTAATGTAACAACAACCAAGCTCTCTAAAAATGCTCCGGTATTGATAAAAGTGACAGCTGTCAAGTCTTTGTGACACTTCTTTATATCAAATAACTACACGAGGAAGAGAAATCTTGTTTATTGTCACAAACATTTACGTGACCTTTGGACAGCACAAGCTACATACATTTCAGTATGCGTGGCTCTGTCACTATAATCTGACTCTTAATTATGGTTAGATATCTGCCGATTTAACTAGTCAGTCGCCTTATAAAATTTCTTAGGATTGAAGCTGCATATTACATAAATAATATCTAACTTTGATGTATGTATTTCAAGGTTGCAATAAGTCAATAACATTTTCAATTAAAGTACTATTTTAATTATTCGCACATAGCATAATTTTTATATTTTAGTTTGTTTGTTTACTAACTACGAATAAAGCAACTCGATCTTTTCAGTCGTGGACTTACACTTAGATTATTACACTTAGATTATTCATGGAACCATAAATGGTTGAGAATTGCGGCTATAATTCATTTGCGTATGCCTCACAGTGGCACAGGATGCGGGTTTAATACGCTAGAAGCAAGGTTTTGATAACCGTGGTGAGCAAAACACGAATAGCCATTGTGTAGCTTTGTGCTTAATTTCAAACAAAAGCATCTGCTTAACAAAGACATCCGAGCCTTTTGTATGAATAGAAATAATAGAAATATTTTACTATTGCCTATAATTTGAACCATATGTATATATGTTATTTAATGTTACGGTCAATCTCAATATTCGTTGGTAAAAGAGTAGCCCAAACGTTGGGTGGTGATGACTAGCTGCCTTCCCTCTAGTCTTAAACTGCTGAATTAGGGACGGTTAGCACAGATAGCCCTCGAGTAGCTTTGTGTGAATTTCAAAAACAAACAATAAAATAACAAGCACTTGAATAACAGAATTTTGTTAGCTTTAGTTTTCTCTCAAAAAAGATGTTTAACAAAATTATTTTCATTTTTATTTTTCTCAAAACGTTATTAATTTAAAATATTGTTTTACTTTGTTAGCTTTAGTTTTCTTTCAAAGAATTATTTAACAACGATTTTATTACTGATCCTCTCAAAATACCTTTAGTAGCATTATACTGCTTTACAATATTACCCATATAACTAATATCTTTATATTATCGTTATTACGTTTTAAACCAAGAACTTTCGTAAACAAAACTTTCACGGTACAACATACAAACACAATATAGTCTGTCTCTGGCAGTACACTTTTCTAAAAATTATACGTACAATGTTATATTGCCTAGTTGTATCAACAATATAATTCGATTGCTATTATACCTGTCCTTTAAGTACCGTTTTATTGTTAACGTTTCGTGAGTCATATTTGTTTTTATAGGTAGAATATAAGTGTTATTATTGTTAAATTTATCTAATCTTGAGATAAGTTTGTCACTATCTTTGTTTATGAAATACAACTTTTCTTTTAATTCTGCCAATTTGTTCGTATCAGTCAGTGACTGTAACATACTTTACGGAACTGAAATTTTAATATTAGAATTACAAGTGCAAAATAATTTAGAAAAAATAGAAGAAAGTACGAATCAGAGCACCAAAAGTAAGGAAACAAAGGAGGAATGGGCGAGTTTACATTGTCATACTTCAAAGTGGGTGTTAATATGGTCCGTCAATTCCTATTTGATGTGCTTTGTGTAACTTGATAATTGTTCAAACTGAAGAAAATATTATATAGCTATTTCCTATGTTCTAATCATTGTTTTAATAACTAAGTACAGCTAAATGTATACAATGAACACACGTGACAATAACCATGGTTGATACTGAAAGTGAGACAGGAAGCTCCAATATTCACACTTTGTTTATGAGAGATATTACACTTATTTGAATGATAAGGAGTGAACCAAAATAATAGTATCAAAACCGCTGATTTTTGAATTTTTTTAGTATTTAGAATTGATTATCTACTGATAAACATCAATTCATGTCTATAATTGGATCAAATTTCAAAGTAAAACATGAAGTAGGAATGTGTATTACAACAACCACATTCATTTTGCTGCCATATGTTAAAGACCACCAGGTGTTGTAATGCTATTCTGCCCATTCCTACCTTGTTTCCTTACTTTTTGATACTTTCATTCCTACTTTATGTTTTTTTTATTTAAAAGTTTTTACACCTGTTTCACAGGATTTTATTTTTACGAAACCTCAAGAGTGACTGCTATCTAGGCCTATTTCTCGTAGCTTTTCTTAGAGTTATTTTTCGACAATTACTGACTTTTACTGATATATTTACTATAGTTGTTCTCCCATCTAGCCAGAGTTTGTATGTTTTGTATTTCGTGCAAAGCTACACGAGGGCTATCTGCGCTAGGTGTCCCTAATTTGGCAGTGTGTGACTAGAAGGAAGGCAGCTAGTCATCACCATCCACTGCCAACTCTTGGGTTACACTTTTTACCAACGAATAGTGGAATTGAGCGTCACATTATAACGCCCTCACGGCTAAAATGGCGAGCATGTTTTGTGTGACGAGACTTCGAATCCGCGACCATTATATTACGAGTTGAGTGTCTTAACCACCTAGCCATGCTGGCCTAGCCATGTTGGCAACCATTTCTTTGGTTGGATTAATGACTAAGCCTTGTTTCTAGCCTTATCTTTATTCTTGCACTAATGCCACATTCTCTGAAGTAAAGACTTTTTAAGTTTATTAACTTTTTTCCTTTTCTTTCTCTCTATCTTTTTATTTCCTTGAAAGACATGCTTTAAAATCGTACTGTTTCAAGTTCAGTCACAGAACTCAATAGGTCACGTGGTTTGAAAACAGTGCTAAAGTAACCCACACATCTTATAGTTCTTGTTTTAAGTCCAGGGCGCTCGCGCAAAGCTTCAATAATGGGACTCTTTATTCCCGCGTAAGAATCTTACGTCTTAGGCATCTAACACTATAATAGAATTGATATATCCAACACTGAACACTCTAGTAAGATGTATAGAA
This sequence comes from Carcinoscorpius rotundicauda, assembly GCA_011833715.1. Lineage (NCBI taxonomy): Eukaryota > Metazoa > Arthropoda > Merostomata > Xiphosura > Limulidae > Carcinoscorpius > Carcinoscorpius rotundicauda. Next base: position 13,926,216 of record CM022404.1, read on the forward strand.
CTGAAATTATCTTTCAAACGAGGTCGTAAGTATAATCTGGATCGAGAAAATCTACATAGTTCACTTTTTTTTTTCATCTGTTTGATATAGCTATAGGTTGATCACTTAGCGCGTACACATAAGGAACTGTGCACCCGCCCGTGATATCAGGAGATTGTTACGTGGTTGATCGCAGAGCATACTCTCACTAATAGAATATGGCTGCTAATATATTGTTAGCTCATTAATTGTGCTGCATAATTGTTATTGTTGTAACGAAGATTGTAAGTAAAACTAAAGAAACGCTTTTAGCCGCGGTAGCATAATTCAACCTTGTGCAATTGGATTTGCATAACGTGAAAGCAGTCAGTCAGTCAAATAGTCAGATTGACAGATTTGTGAAATTTAAGTTTACCGATTTTCTTAAGTGCTTTGAAGTCTTGTTACTCTGCAGTTGGTGTATTTATTGTCGCACAATGTGTATTAAGTGCCTATAAAATTCTGTTTATATGATGCATGCAGTGTGTTTGATATTTTAATTTATACCACACATCTGGCCCATTCCTACTTTAAGTATTTACGATAAGAAAGAATATTTATTAAAGTACAATTTAATTCTAAAATTTCTTATTTCTTTTATTTTTTCATCATTTACTCTTCTAATATAATAATAATAATATTATAATATCATTTTATATGTCTGATGTTGTTTTATAATTATTTGAAATAGGACCATATACGACTTTACCAGTTCATAACTACTGGGATCAACTTATGATTGTTTGTTTGTTTTTCAATTTCCTGCAAAGCTACACGAGGGCTATCTGCGCTAGCCATCCCTAATTTAGCAGTGTAGGACTAGAGGGAAGGCAGCTAGTCATCACTACCCACCGCCAACTCTTGGGTTACACTTTTACCAACAAATGGTGGGACTGACCGTCACTTATAACGTTCACACGGCTTAAAGGGTGAGCATGTTTGAGGTGATGGGAATTCGAACCCCCGACCTTCAGATTACGAGTTGATCTCCTTAATCACCTGACCATATCGGGCCTCAACTAAAACATTATTTGATCAGCGTATTTGTAGTTCACATTGATAACTAATGTGATAAAGCTAACTAAAAGGTTAATTAGGGGCACATTGATAAATAACTAGTATGACATTTTGAAGGCTTGTGTAAGACCAAACTTTTCATTTTAAGTTACTTTTGAAATATACTAAAAATTATTTCGTGAAATGCAGGGTATTGTTTATGTTCATGTTTGTGCCAAGTTTGTTTACGATACAATTTGAAAGCTTTCCATTTTAATCTTTGTGTATCATTTAAGTGAAGTTTGGTTACAAATTGATCCTGTCATGTGATAATTTTTGCATACTTATGCAAAATCTTGGGTGTTTTTATCAGTTGATGAATAATTACAACGCAATGAAAACAAGGTTCATCTCCACAGCTTATTGTAGCTATTAGAATAAACTGCACGCAATATTTAAATTTGTGAAGGTACTATTAACGTGAGGACCTGTGGTACTGACATTTAACAAGAGATTAGTGAACAGACTGTCTGCAGTCGAACATAAAAATTGAAAGTTACTGATTTAATAAGACGTTTTCAAACGCTTGGCAGTGTTTTGTTCTGTATGAAATTTACTGATATTATTAAAAATATTAATATATCCAACTAAGATGTAGACTTAGTAGATGTAACCATGCAGATTAATAAAAGTTAACAATTCATAGCAGTTATGGAAGTAATGTTTCACCAGTTATAGTGTTTCTGCTATGAACAGTAATAGTTTAAAGTGCATAAACTGTATGTATATCACATATAAGAAAGAGAAAACTGGACAAATTCCATCAGTACCCTTAGCAGCGACATCCACTGACTGATCTGTATTTATTCATTATTGAAGCCGTGAAATATATATCTAGAACTATTACTACTTGGCTAAACCACGTGTGGCAGGTCCAAGTGCACATTTCTAGGTGAAGCTGAAACTCAAAATAAAATACACAATTTCTCTCAAATTATTGTATGATACATATGTTTAATGTGAACACAGTTTATAATTGTGGAGTGTCCCTTTGAGACACGCTAGTTGAATCATAATCTATGACAAATAATACTTCCATACATTATGCTTTTCCTGGAACTTTGCTGGTCACGTGGATTGAATACTGGAATTCAAATATTAAGCAAAATCGGTTTATTTTTATTTTCGGAAATTATACTGTTCTTCGCCACAATGTTGGCGGTGCATCCTTGTCAGTCATTGAGACACCTGGGCTTGGGGGTACTACCCTGTTTATCCGGTTGGTCCAGAGTGTAGCCTGAAGGAATATAAGTACGAAACAAAAGACTATAATTGTACAAGGTGTTCATTAGCATGACTTTGAGGTCACAAACCACATAGATGTTTTCATGCTTTTGAGAATTTTTTCTTTAGTGTAAACCGATCGCCAATACAGCGATGAAATTACAAACAAAAAAGAAAAGAAAATGAATTATGTATTTCTTTTGAACTCTGAATTCCGGACAATGGCCCTACGTCCAGTTCAGTTCACTGCAGACATGAAAGAACAGAAAATTCCCTTGTATGTATGTAGCCTACACGGTAATTGGGCTTACTTTCAAAATATGACGAACACGTTTCTTTTACTAATGGTAATTATTACATGCTACACATGTAAACGTTTAGATTGAGGCTATAAAATGGAACCAACACATAAAAACGCACGTATGACTATTTGTTAGAACTTACGTGGTGAATGTTTCCCAAATTAAAGGGTTTTATTTTTCTTTAGATTATTGTGGTTAGATTTGTTGTTACAAACTATGTATCGATTACTCACAAATTAGAACATCTGAATTTTGTGATTACTAATTTTATTTGAGGTTACGCGTTAATTACTTTTTATATGATGGACTGGGTGACATTTCTTTGTGTATAGTAATTGGTTATATTGTTTTAGCTTACGTACTGAAATGGATATTTTCTTTAGTCTGCTTTTGATAAATATTTATTTTACAAGAGATTTTACTTGTGAGAATAAAAACATCAGCAATTTACTAAGTAAAATTCATTACAAAGTTAGATTTGATGAATAAATCATTTAAAAAGTACATTTAATCTTAAAATATTGGACTTAATTTTTCTATATTAGTCAATAAGTGAAAACTGCGTAACGTATAACTAACTGCTCAGGCTTGTCTGAAGATGAGATCACAACGTGTGTTTCGACAGTGCTGCTACACATGTTGTTTTGACTTACCATATGATTATAACAACAGAATGTGCAGGTGAGAAGAAAGACCTACATATAAAATCTGGTGCTGTGTGTGAGAGAAGAGGGGTGGATATAGAATCTGGTATTGTATATGAGAGGAAAAAACTACATATAAAATATGACACTGTATGTGATAGGAAAGAGATACATATAAAATATGGTACTGTGTGAGAGAAGAAAGGGGTACATAAAATATGGTACTGTATATGAAAGGAAAAAGGTGGATATAAAATCTGGTACTTTGTGTGAAAGAAAAGGGGTAGATAAAATCTAGTACTGTGTGTGAGAGGAAAGGGGTAGATAAAATCTGGTAGTGTGTATGAAAGGAAAGAGGTGGATATAAAATCTGGTACTATGTGTGAAAGGAAAGGGGTAGATATAATCTGGTAGTGTGTGGGAGAGGAAAGGGGTAGATAAAATCTAGTACTGTGTATGAAAAAAAAGAGGTGGATATAAAATCTGGTATTATGTGTGAAAGGAAAGGGGTAGATAAAATCTAGTACTATGTGTGAGAGGAAAGGGGCAGATAAAATCTGGTGCTGTGTGTGAGAGAAAAGGGATGGATATAAAATCTGGTATTGTATGTGAGAGGAAAAACTACATATAAAATATGACACTGTATGTGATAGGAAAGAGATACATATAAAATCTGGTACTGTATCTGAGAGGAAAGAGCTACATATAAAATATGGTACTGTGTGAGAGAAGAAAGGGATACATAAAATATGGTACTGTATGTAAGAGGAAAAGAGCGACATAAAAATCTGGTACTGTGTGTGAAAAGAAAGAGGTAGATAAAATCTGATAGCGTGTGTGAGAGGAAACGGGTAGATATAATCTGGTAGTGTGTGGGAGAGGAAAGGGGTAGATAAAATCTAGTACTGTGTATGAAAGGAAAGAGGTGGATATAAATTCTGGTATTATGTGTGAAAGGAAAGGGGTAGATAAAATCTAGTACTATGTGTGAGAGGAAAGGGGTAGATAAAATCTGGTACTGTGTGTGAGAGGAAATGGGTAGATAAAATCTAGTACTATGTGTGAGAGGAAAGGAGTAGATAAAATCTGGTACTGCTTGAGAGAGGAAAGGGGTGGATAAAATCTAGTACTGTGTGTGAGAGGAAAGGGGTAGATAAAATCTGGTACTGTGTGTGAGAGGAAAGGGGAGTAGATAAAGTTTGGTACTGTATGGGAGAGGAAAGACTTACTTAAAAAATATGGTACTGTGTGGGAGAGGAAAAACTGACATAAAATATGGTACTGTATGTAAGAGGAAAAGAGCTACACAAAAACCCGATACTGTGTGTGAGAAGAAAGGGGTAGATAAAATTTGGTAGTGTGTGTGAGAGGAAAGGGGTAGATAAAATCTGGTACTGTTTGAGAGAGAAAAGGGGTGGATAAAATCTAGTACTGTGTGTGAGAGGAAAGGGGTAGATAAAATCTGGTACTGTGTGTGAGAGGAAAGGGGAGTAGATAAAGTTTGGTACTGTGTGGGAGAGGAAAGACTAACATATAAAATATGGTACTGTATGTAAGAGGAAAAGAGCTACACAAAAACCTCATACTGTGTGTGAGAGGAAAGGAGTGGATAAAATCTGGTATTGTTTGAGAGAGAAAAGGGGTGGATAAAATCTAGTACTGTGTGTGAGAGGAAACGGGTGGATAAAATCTGATGCTGTCACTGATTAGAATCCGGTGTGCACAGAGGAGATAAACAGTTTTATAGTTACTTCACTAGACAAAATATTTTCATTTTAAATATCGTTATCACAATATTTCGTCAAAATGCTTGATATCTTACATCTCATTACTTTTCATATTACATATTACTACTTTACATGTTACATCTTATTACTTTACATATTATATCTTATTACTTTACATGTTACATCTTATTACATTTTAATATTTTACTTATTAATGATATCGGTCAAATTCAACCTTTTCGCAACTAACGAACGTCAAGTTCTGACATGGAGAGCTGCTCTTATCATTCCATACACAATATTTCAGGCTTACTCGGTTTCAGTCCTGACTCATAAAGGTAGCTGAAAAAAAAAATCTAGGTCTCAATGCAAATTTTAAAAGGGGGAAAAATTCGACTATAATTGCATCAACATTCTGTCAAGAACGGTGTGTCAAAGAAAATGTTCGAAAAACTTATTATTTTTTTAAAATTATAAAACAGTTGCGTCTACTGAACTCAATTGAATTTTTCTTTCGCTTTGCAAAGTATGTTATTTTTCATAAGTCATACGAAATAACTGGTCTAATTTAGGTTCGTTTTAAGGACTTCTCCTAGTAATATTTTATGTTATTATGTTTGTACTAGACTAACAATGCATGATGATTAATTGTTCGGTTCTCGAAGATCATTATGCACAGCCATGTCTTTGATAAGAAAGCAATAAACTTTATAAAATACGTCATGTTATGTGGCGAATGCATCACGACCAGCTTCAAGTCAGGATTATAATTCATTGTCAGGATCACACCAGACTGAGTCTTTAGATAACTACGTAATTTAAGCACATATGTAATATACAGACGTATAGACGTATCTGTGTATATGTTTCTACTTATATGTAAATGCATACATAAAAAGAAAGTTAAAACACGTACGTGATGTTATTTTTTTTCTACTTGTACATTTTCATTACAAGCAAAAGCCTATTTCAATATGGCTGCTACCTGTTTGGAAACGTTTCACTAATGAAGTCGTGATAAAAGAATAATACAATGTCGTGTATTCCAGCTCCGTTTTGAAACATGTAGTTTCTGGTTTCTCAACACAGACTGTTTTTGTTACCCAATAATGTAAACACGTACATTGATCAGTGACGTAGTATACTAAAAACAATTTTTCACTCAAATGTTTGATCATCTTGTATCCAAGTAACTAATTCTAGATGGTCCTGAACTGGCAGTTATACTCCGATAATTTCAACTTCTTAATACTGTTGATCGTGGGAACGAACCCAGAGTGAAAGTTATCAATTTAACAACGGAGCAAACCTCGAGGGACTATTGCTTATCTGTCGAGATGTTCCAGTAACACCGGAACAGGGTAGAAGAGAAGTGGTCTGCCCCCAGGAGAGCTATTATCACAGGGTAGAAGAGAAGTAGTCTGCCCCCAGGAGAGCTATTATCACAGGGTAGAAGAGAAGTGGTCTGCCCCCAGTATTATCACAGGGTAGAAGAGAGGTGGTCTGCCCCCAGTATTATCATAGGGTAGAAGAGAGGTGGTCTGCCCCCAGTATTATCACAGGGTAGAAGAGAGGTGGTCTGCCCCAAGTATTATCACAGGGTAGAAGAGAGGTGGTCTGCCCCAAGTATTATCACAGGGTAGAAGAGAAGTGGTCTGCCCCCAGTATTATCACAGGGTAGAAGAGAAGTGATCTGCCCCCAGTATTATCACAGGGTAGAAGAGAGGTGGTCTGCCCCCAGTATTATCACAGGGTAGAAGAGAGGTGGTCTGCCCCCAGCATCATCACAGGGTAGAAGAGAAGTGGTGTGCCTCCAGTATTAACACAGGGTAGAAGAGAAGTGGTCTGCCCCCAGTATTATCACTGACTCCGAAACGTTTGTAGCGCTGTTAAACAGCAACAGGGAACTTTTGTTTGATTCGTTTTCACATTTAGAACATTATAAAAAGTTCTCGTTGCTGTCATTGTTGTGAGAGATTCGTTGCAAGAAACAGAAGTAAACGTATCTCAGTGTTGGCATAAACATTTTATCAGACAATATTTTAGTCTTATTGATTCCATCCTACACACGTATATCAATGCCCGAGGTTAGAGCTCCACCTTTGCTCTTTCACATCCTACAATATGATATCGGCGGTTATCGTTAGAATTTGGGCGGATGTCCTGTAACTAATTTTGATAGAGTGTCTGTGATTAATTCACATTACTTAGACTGCGCCTTCATCTTCATTATTAGCGTAACAAAATATTATTTTTTTTTGTGTTTTTCCACTGGAACACATTTAGTACACAATATAAGTCAGAGGTCACAGACCGCTGCAAAACATATTTTAATATATCCTAAATTATTAGACTTGTTTTCACTACTCAATGATCAAGCCCTACCGTCACCCGAAAACAGGACATATGTACACACTTCTTCTTTTTATTCAATTCACAATTTTATACCACTTTGACACCACTACCTTGAACGGACGTCCACACCTCCATAACTGTTGTCTGCTCGTAGAGAATTCACTGTCACAATGAAACAACTAAATGTTCAGGCGGGTTTTTTGTTTTATTCTATAATATGGGTGTGTTCGTTCTGGTTCACAGAGTAACTATAGAGTGGTTAACAGAGAATTAAACAGAAAATAATTCTGAATATCTGAATACACCTCATGTTTTGTGACAAAAAAATTATAAATGGGAAAAGTAAATCGTACATGATCAGACGATCAACAGACTAAATACAGTAGATAGCCATCTACCTTAGTTATAAGAGACGTTTATTCACAGGTTATAAACTGGGATTATTTATGTAACCTTTCAAGTAAAATAATAATAATATTTTAACATTCCAACTCAAGTCTTGAAGAATTGGAGCTGGAATTTTGAATTTGAAGGAACACCATGCGCACGTGGGCTGAAAGACTAGACTGGAATCCTCTTTAGGATTCATACATAGATAGCTATAATTTTGAACCTCTTTTACCAAAATGAAGGCAGTTACTAAGGAGTACCCGCCGCTCTCTACACCAAATGACAATATTTTTTACGATTCTCCCACAGACAGAAGTATGTCGTATATATGGCGACGTCAGGTCTCGAACCCAAGACGATTAGATTCTCATCCCGCCACGTTAACTACTAAGCCACGCCCTGCCCTGAAGTCTTTATGGACATCAAGGCTGAAGAGGAACAACTGTTCGCGTGACTGAAACTTTAATGCGTGATCCAGATATTCATATTTTAGCTGTTTAAATATCTACATATATCATAGATTGAAAAACGTTTTACTCTGAAACGAACACTTTATTTCAGTCGTCATTAGCTTAGTCATCTTATATCAAAATTACGACAATCAGAGGCGTAACTTTGTTTACAAAAGTAGGGGTGGAGGAGAGGGGTTGTAGTTACAATAACAAACTATGACTCAATGATTCTCTGTTGAAATTTAAGGATGATAATCACCAGTTAATGAAGAAGAAAGGGGCATGTACTCTCTATCTACAAACAGCCCGCCTATTACGCCAACATTGAACTGTTCTAAGGTAAATTTTACACATTTTCTCTCATATTCGAATTATGTCTGCAAGTATACACATCGGTTCATTAAGATCACTGGTCTTCTATTTTTTATTTTGATATCTCTGTCGACTTTGGTTGTCTCAAAGTGCAGGTGAACATTAACCATATTAGTGTAAGTGTTGCACGGGCAGCGAATTCATCTGACGAACAATTCGAAACAATGAAAATGAGTTCGCCATTACCCTAATTCAGAATTATTTTATTGATACGTATTTCTAAGTTGTTTACCGTGGTAAAACCACTAACGAAAACTGAAATGAAAGTTTACGTTTTAAATGTAAGATACTTTTTGTTTCAGTGATATAATCAAAGTGTTGTCATTTCTTTTTTTTATTTCGTTTGAGATCAGCCAGAAAGCGAACGTTGGATCTCGTGTAACACAGCCGGACGTTTTGGCGCCGATTTCAACCGACGAGACCACCATCGGCGTGGCTGCGTGCGATCTATTGGGTCATTCCGCCTTAGCCCAACCCAACTCACTAGAGTCGTTTGGCTAGGTTGGTTTGTGAGTTATATTCTATTTCACGAGGTAGAGAGAAAAGTTGATGTTAGGGTGTAGTTTTATGTTAGATATGTCGCAGGGTCTTGGTTCTGCTCTTGTTGTTTATGTATGTATGTGAAGACCGAAGCTTTGCCACTTGGTGAGAAACTTATTTCTTAACTCTTTATTTATTGCTATATGCGTCAAATTATTTGAATATTATTTATAGCATATCTTGCTCCAAAGTTATCAAATAGCCTTACATTTGGCTGGACTAACTTTGAGACATAACTTGTAGATAAATACGCTTAACAATCAGTTGTATTAACCGTGTGCTATAGAGACTTGTACACTTTGCCCATGTTAACGTATCGCATATAAGCCGTGGAATGTAGCCACATTTATAGTGTAATGTGAAGTACGTGTAAAAGATTCCGATAATTTTTTGACTCCGTTGTTCAATAGAGTAATCTTACTGTATTGCTGTTCACATGATCTCTCTACATCGGAGAAAATGTTTAGGCCAACAAAGAGATGGCTTTTCTGCTCGGTTCAACTACAATAGTGACGAGTTGGCGTTGTATCTGTATATACAAGACTCACTGAACAGTTATGGAGTTAATAGATTCCACAGATGTATATTGACAGTTTATTAACACATTCTTGACTCTGACTGCCGTAGCCCTGTGGATGATGTCAGGTGCAAAGAACGCGAGGCCTTTAGAATAAGCCCTAGGTTTGTCCTACATCTTACCGGTTAATATTATCCATGACAGTTACACCAGCGTAATGCATACACTGAGACACAACCATTACGTTTTGGTGACTTGACTCCTGTTCGTTCAACGGTTTCAGCCGGCCAGGTCGGTCTGACTCACTTGTTTGGAATTATATAATCCCAGTTTCGTAGGGGTCTCAGAGATGATCGAATTGGTTCTGCCGCTGACTAAGCAACAGAGACCCACTCTGTATTTATGTGCTGGGGCACGAATAAACAGGTAGCGTTCTATATCTTAACCCCACACTTTATTCAGGGAATGTTTGAATTATACAACCATAGAGTACGGTATTTAAGTACCGTATTAAGTTATTAAAAAAAATTAAACCGAAACGTTCATTCTTTGTAAACACTGCGTCATCGTATAAAGCCTAGGCTTAGGTCAATTGTTTAGTCTTCATAAGTCGTGGAACACCAAAATTAAGGCTAAGATTAACAACTTGCTTTTCGTAGGAACAACATGAAACTACAGTTTAGTACGTTAGTATTGCAACAGAATACTCAGTAATAAGATAAATAATGTATTTTCTTAATCATGTTACAAAATCATAATTAAGTAAACACAAAATTATGTTATTAACCTTACCACTGTTGTAACAGTGTATTCATTAACAATGAGGTGAATAACGGAATTCACTCTTTCTTGGAAGTACAATACTATAGTTATTTAAATAAGTAAATGGATAAAGTACATCGATTCTCATTGCTCGTTTCGCAACATATTAAATTATACAATAAAGTTCATTACCTATACAGTTCTCTGTTTTCATATTGACATCAAATTAACAATTAATATTATATAAAATAAATACTATAATTAGTTTTATTTTACACTGCATGAAGTTAGAAAATAAGATGATAGAATAACCAAAATTAAACTAAATAATAAAGTAAGTCGTGTACTTTTCTACTCCACGGTTTTGCAACACGATATTAAATTAATAAAAAGTTTAATATTTCACCCAGATATAATATTGTAACACTAATTAAGGAGTGTTTTACTGCAAGTTACACATTTTACAGTAAACTAATGAAGTTTTTTTAAAGAGTTCAATGTTGCCCTAACAATGTAACTTGAACAGTAAAGTGTACCACATAATCCGATATTTAGTTTGTACCAAGATATCAACTTGAACAGTAAAGTGTACCACATAATCCAATATTTAGTTTGTACCAAGATATCAACTTGAACAGTAAAGTGTACCACATAATCCGATATTTAGTTTGTACCAAGATATCAACTTGAACAGTAAAGTGTACCACATAATCCGATATTTAGTTTGTACCAAGATATCAACTTGAACAGTAAAGTGTACCACATAATCCGATATTTAGTTTGTACCAAGATATCAACTTGAACAGTAAAGTGTACCACATAATCCGATATTTAGTTTGTACCAAGATATCAACTTGAACAGTAAAGTGTACCACATAATCCGATATTTAGTTTGTACCAAGATATCAACTTGAACAGTAAAGTGTACCACATAATCCGATATTTAGTTTGTACCAAGATATCAACTTGAACAGTAAAGTGTACCACATAATCCGATATTTAGTTTGTACCAAGATATCAACTTGAACAGTAAAGTGTACCACATAATCCACTCTTCTTTAGATTGTACCACAGTGTTAACTGAAACAGTAAAGTGAATCACGTAGTTCACTGTCCAGTTATATTGCCTTTAAGTTAACGATAGAGTTGTTATAACGATTTATCGAGCATGAATCAAGTTATTTCAGTCTGTCTGGGTTACTTATTATTATTTGTCATTCATCATGAGCCGCAGATAAGTGAAATAATTTTGTTAAAAATAGATATATAAGTGTTATAGTACGATATAGTTATATAAAGGTTAAATAAAATATTAAAATACCACTGAACGTGGTAAAGTTAAGGTTCTTTTTATATTTGTTCGATATTCCATTTTCAGTAAACGATAGGAAGGATCTCACTTTCCCAGTTTCATTACAGTATACAGAATATATAGCGTTTGACTGTCAGTGTTACTCGTTTAGCTGAATTATTTAGGCCTTAGTACGTGAGGATACGCTAATAATTAGTATGTATTAAAGAAGGCAGTTTAAACAAATAATGGCTGATAATTGTAGCTTTAGCTGGTGTTTCTTATATTCTTAGTTTTCTGAATTAAATAAGAATTATATTTTGGTGTTAACAATTATTACACATTCTATAACAGAAGACGTATATATCTTTTTAGTGTTAAAAAGAGGACTTTTCGAACGATTCAGTATCTGAACACATGTTATTGTGAAATATATATTGATATTTTCTTAAAAGTAGAAAAAGGTTGAGTTTCATTTACAAAAAGAAAATAGGTTGATAAGTCATAAACACAGAAGCTCATCTTTCTTGTGTTAATCCGGTTAGTTGTAGCATCCTACCCAGCATTGGCATCATCTTCGTCGTTAATGATGGGAGTTTAGCCTGAGACGTACGTCACGATTTTCATTAATAATAGTAATTCGTTGTCGTTACATACGGTTGGATGTTTATTAGCTAAAAGAAACTTGCGACTGTCCTGAAGGTGTGGCGTCATACCTAGTAGAGTTCATGGTGACAAATTAAACAAGTTCCCCCCCCTCCATCGTTCTGTGTCCGGGTAAGCTACCAGTTTAGCTTGCTCCCAACAGACGCCATGTTGTATTCACTGTGTGTGGCCAGTGAGCTCCAAGGTTAAACACTGGGCACGTTGAAACCCCGTCATAAAGTGTGTACTGTATGAACGATAATATGCCTCACGTTTACGACAAAAAAAAAAACGGAAAATTGTGCGAACATTGTTTTATTTAGATTACTTTTAGTTTAAACGTGTTCAATTATTATTTTGTGTATGAAGCTGTCTCCTATCTTAACGGATCGTCCAGACGTGGTAATGAAAAGTTAGGGTTTGATTGTTTTCTTACTTAAACATTATGTTTGTTCTTAAGCTTTGTTTACCACAGCCAAAACTTCGCTTCTTTTCGAAAGTTTAATGGCGGTTACCCAGCGTGATCTATTTGTTTGAGCAAAAAACTGCACAATATGCTTTCTGAGATGTTCTCATTACAGAGATCGAACCCTCAATTTAGCATTATAAGCCACAGTGTAATTTTAAAATATTTATTTTTTTATTTACAAAAGTTTGTGAAACACGCAGAGAGTGTTACAGTTTAATGTGGAATGATTATGTCTAATTGTAGGCTGTTTTTATCACCTGACAAAAAACATTAAGTTTATTTCCAAGAAAAATTTAGCCACAAAAAATCTTTCCCCAAGGATTTAATGAAAAATAAGATTTTATATGTGTTTGTTGTCACTACGTGTTGTAAAGTGAGTGTTCTTTATTTTCTCTCCATAGAATGTATTACAGACGATAATTATTGCAATGGTTGGTATTGCCTATATTTACTATTTATTATTAACAAACACTTTTAGTTTCTCATATAAAATGTTTTATGAGTTATTTTGTGTAACACCACAAGTCTGGTGTTAATTGTTAAACAAGTCTGATTTAGTTAACTGTTTTCGTTTCATAAAGAACGCTAAAATATCAACATATGAATTTGGCCTAAGATAACGTATGAAACAGTGAAGCTGCAAATGAGTATTTACGTGTAACTTATCTGTATGAACATATATGTCACTCTGTACAAAAGGGGTGGGGGGATCGTAAAGGATGAATACTTAACAGGTCATTACGAGAGTGGACAAGTTTTATTTTGATTAATCAAAACTCTACAAGTCAGTGCTGTCATCAAAATAAACAAATGGTTTAGTACGAGTAAAAGTCTGACGAGAAGATATTCCTAACACTCGTGGTTTATTGCAAAGAATTAGACGTTGGTTTACCTACGCAACTTATTAATGTTAATGAAAGACCACTTTGTTAGGATAATGAGATGGTTTTCGGGCAGAATCTCGAAGAGATAAATATTGAAACGGAGGACTAATCTGTTATCTAAGCTATCCGCAATTAGAAAAGATGTTTTCTGAGTTAAATAAAGCCTGAGCACCGAGCCAGGGCTCAAAATTTTATACACTGTTGATGATAAAAAGGTAGGAAACGTTGGTTAAAGTCTACATGTGTATTCAGAGGGGAATGTCTTATATAAATTTTCCAAATAGCCATTTAAATAGAAATGATCAAATTGGATATAATTTGTGACAAACAAGATGACTTATAATCATAAAAATGTTACCACGAAGAGCTACGATCTTTTTTCATCTTTGGCAACAAACAATAACAAAGGGACGTTATTTCCTTATCAAGTTCTTCCAAACGTCACATAAATGTACAAATTACAGTTGTTTCATCGACAGATTCAGAACTAAAACAATAGAAGAGATTTAATTGTGCCAGTTTTAGGATTTTAAGAGCAAAAAAGAAAATCTTCAACGGTCTTTTTATAAGGTTTATTTGTTCTTCAGCTCACAGCTAGGGCCTGGTCTGGCCTGGTGGTTAGAGCAATTCACTCGCGAGCTCGAATCTCGTCACCGAACATGCTCGCTGATAAGATGTCTCGCCAGCACATCATTATTGCAGCAATCTGACAGAGGGTTTCATCCTGCATGTGGATGATTGAGGCGCAATTGTAAACTCAAAGTTATACAATGAGTTTTTTTGTGATCTGCCAACTGTGGGTAGCGAAACCAGATTTTTAGCGTTATAAACCCGCAGACTTACTCCTGAGCCATTACAGGGCTCATAATAAGGAATAAATGGAGATGTACGATATTGGATACTGAAGTGAGTATGAATAGGTGTCGTGCTTATAAAAAAAAGTAACCTTCGATCAATTCACTCTTTATCGTCAATAAACCAATACAACTATGAGAGGGCGACAGCTTGAAACAATTACGTCTTGATAAAGAGAGATAATTCTGCTGAATGAGTGAGCAATACCATTCTTAACATAGTGGAACAGTTAAATTCACTGATTTATAAAGATTGGAAATATAAAACATGGAGAAGACGTGGTCAGTTGAATGATATAAATGAAAGAAACAAACTGGGTTTCATATTCGTACCTTGTTTCCATTTTCCTCGAGCCCGCTTCAGTTGATGTTTCATCTTCCAGGAAAGCAAGTTGGAAGAAAATTTAAACTTGTTTGCTCTGATCGATGGTGAGTTCGTAATTCTCGGTCAAGATGGCTGTGAAACTGTGTGCATGTTGACAGGTAGCAAGAACCGAGTAGATAAAAACAACAAAACTATCGTGTAACAGTTCCGTAACGGAAAAAGCATATCTAAACAAACGCTTTACAGTAAGGCGTAGGAAGTAAACACGAACACAGTAAAGAAGGCTTTTAGTTAAATATTTTCGTCACTGTGTGGTTCGAGAGTGGTGCTGAAGGAACTTGGGATAAACATTAACAGTTATGTTTTCAGTCGTCAACCAAGACCAACTACACAATGAAAGCCAAGGTGAATGACTTCCCCGTGCGGCATTATTATTACACGTGTCCAACATTAATAGGGACACGAGAGATTCACCAACCTTTCTTTCTTTTTCTATATCTGGTTTGGTATGCCCACGTGGATTTCCTCTAACGCTAGTGATTGTTACAAACACGTGGTATGCTTCCCGTTTTTGTAGAGATGTTTTTCCATGATGGTGCAATTAGAGAGATTTAATTTTACGGTTAATTTTTATACGACATTAGTTTATAAGTAGACTGGAAGAATATTTGCTTTAATCACACATAAGAACATTCTAGAATAAGATTTCAGTTACTGATCTGATTAGCGAATTACTTTTTCTTCTGTAATTTTTGTGTCATAAAACATTTGAAGATTTTAAGAATTCAGTTGTAATGAATATCAGGCTTGTTTAATAAAAGTTTCATTATTGTAGGTTAACAACACATAGGATTTACTGAACGTATATTTTTAATCTAGTGATAAAAATGTTTACAGTTACTTTACTTTGAAACTATAATTTTTTTCTTTCACTATACGTATGTGAACACTTCCAATCAACCAATACCTTTGGGCGTCTTTCATTCTGTTTATTCTAATTTCATTATGAACATAGAATCACAGAAATCACGTAAGCAGCAGCTTTTGTGTATGCATAAATAGTTCTAGTATTATTTCGTTTATTTGTAGTTGCATATAGCGGAAATGTTTATTTTTGTCATTTTTTATTTGTTTGTTTATTTTATAAATTCGCGCAAAGTTGCACGAGGGCTATCTGCGTAAGACTAGAGGAAAGGTAGATAGTCATCACCAATCACTGCCAACCCTTGGGCTACACTTTTACCAACGAATAGTAGGTTTGACCGTCACTTTATACCACCCTCACAGTTCAAAGGCCGAACACGTTTGGTGTAATGGGGATTCGAACCCGCCACCCTCGGATTACGAGTCGTGTGTCTTGACCGCCTGACCATGCAGGGTCTCTGAAAACTTTATTATTCAAGAGTAAAGAAAACATGATTAAGAGTAACAAATACTTTTATTTATTATTTTTGAAATTTATATATCATACTGCGTTGTAGCCTACAGAGTGCATAATTATTCTCGTGATTCATGGCATGTGCATGACTTGAATTTAGTGTCTACTCACTGACTGAAAGACAGACAATATACTACTTTATACTGTTGTGAATGGTTAAAACAAGCAATCCCTCTAGGTGGACTTCGACCCTCTTTCAGTGAAATTATAAAAACTCGTGCGTAAACTTTATAAAAATATTTATATGCATTTATGACAACAAATAGACAAGGTACAAAAACGTTTGAATAAAACTGTAAAACATACTTACATGAAACTATAAAAAATTTACGAAGAACTACTAAAATGTTTACACAAAACTATAACAACATTTACATAAAACTATTAAAGAACTTACATTAAAAATAATATTGTAGAGATAAAACTACAAAGATATTTAAATAAACTATAAAATCACCAACCTTAAGATAAAGAACGTTTAAATGTAGACAAATAACATTGATAAAGTAACAAAATAGACCCAAATAAAGAAAACTGTTTAATTTAGTCCTAGTTAAACGTTTTTGTCTGTGTTTAGAATTATTAGATTCCAATGAGGGCAATACGATATCATTTATTTTAATAACAAGTCCAGATAAAACATAATTATGGTTAACTCTGAAATTTTTTCTTATCAGAAGGACGAGGAAAACACAATTCTTGTTATATATATAATAAGTGCGGGTAAAGCTGAATATGATTAGTTCTGAAGGTTTCTCTATATCGCAAAGTCCGGAGAAAACACAATTTTGGTTATATTTGAAGTTTTTTACCAGCTTAGAGATTTGGCGTTCAAAATCTGAGGTGTCTTCAAGTCTTGTATTCAATGATTAAGGCAAACAAATTGTTTGTTGCAATACCCGATACGATATATATTTCATAATTTGAGTCATATAACAAAATATACAAATTACATAAATATATATATATATATTACATAATTTTAGTTATATAACAAAAGATACAAATTGCATAAATGTGAGTTATGACGAATAAAATTTCTCTAATAATAAAATGTAATAGAGGGCGCTATCAGAGTGTGAATGAACGAGTGAAATACGACAAATTGAGTTTCAGTTTTCAAAGTTTTAGAGAGACTGAGATCTACATGAACGGAAAGCTTTTCCAAACTGCTACATCTGCAAACTTTTTAGAGTTAACATATGATTCGAAACTTACATGGATGAAACATGTAAATAACATAAAAACTAAAATTTGGCGAAGAATAATCTATGCTAGGAGTCTAACTGGTAAAAACCACGGAACAACGCCAGAAAACATTATTAAAATATACAAGTCATACATTAAACCTGTAATAGACTATGCAGCTTCTGCATGGATTAATGTAAGTGAAAAACAAATACAAACCGAACCCCAAACATTACAGAATACACTAATTACATCAGCATACAGAGTACCTAAAACCACTTCCTCAAAGTTCATGTACAATTACTCAAATACACAAACAATACCAAATAGACTTCTACAGAGTACAATAAAATATTTTGATAAAAATTGGCGAAAAAATTAGTTGTTATGCGAACTAGACAGATATTGCACATGTGATGAAGAGAGACCTAAACACCTCTCCCGGTTAAATTTGTACATCAGATAATTAAGATAAAATCATTTAAAATAATAATAATAATAAGTAATATTAAAGTAGAACTAAAATAAAACAGGCCACCTACGTTCTAGACTTATTTTAAAAAAGTACAATATAAATGGACATTGTCCTGAAAAGGACCAGTTTAAAGTTGATATTACAGTATTACATATTAATGAGTCTATTCAAACAAAGTAATGGAAGGAGGAAGAGGTCTGGTGTACTTAACCCTCATGTATATACAAATATATATACTCTAACACCTAGAAATATAGATAGAGAGACTGACAGATGTTTCTTTTTTGGTTTCATAGGTCACGTTGTCCAGGCATGAGCTCTCGTAATAACAGAAATGGCCAAAGTAGACCTCCTAGCGACACTGTCTATGTTGTCAAAAAACAATCGTAAAATATAAAGTGTGTATTAACAACTGAAAGTTCGAGTAGTCGTTAAAATCGTTAGAAATTGGCATACTGTACCTATGATAATAGATTTTTAAGAGTTTGCGATAAGAAACAATAACAAATCCTTAAACTGTCGATAAAATATTCAGTGTACTTAGGTCACTTCTGTTGTTGTGCTTTTTGTTGCTAAGTTTTGCGTCTCGTGGATCTTTCGCTTGTTTACGTTTGTAGTATCAACTCACTGTTCAACAGAAAGACTTGTTTGTTTGTTTGTTTGTTTTGGAATTTCGCACAAAGCTACTCGAGGGCTATCTGTGCTAGCCGTCCCTAATTTTGCAGTGTAAGACTAGAGGGAAGGCAGCTAGTCATCACCACCCACCGCCAACTCTTGGGCTACTCTTTTACCAACGAATAGTGGGATTGACCGTCACATTATACACCCCCACGGCTGGGAGGGCGAGCATGTTTAGCGCGACGCGGGCGCGAACCCGCGACCCTCGGATTACGAGTGGACGCCCTAACGCGCTCGGCTATGCCAGGCCCAACAGAAAGACAGATACCAACTCATTTCAGAGTGGCGCCCTATTTCAACTAACGTTCTCATTGAATATCACGCAATTAGTATTAGACTAATTATTGTATTATTCGCTTATTGATATAATGAAATAAACTGTTTTCAGTGTATGGTTAATTCAATATACTTTCAATATACTGATCTCTAGTTTTTCCTTTTTTGTTATTTTCCGCCGGTTTCATGACTCCACAGGTTTCTTCTCGGGATATAACTATACAGAGAACCTGTATTAGAAAACAAGTGTTTACCCCATTTCAACTAAATATAACTAACACGAATTAAATATGCATTTACTAAAAAGGCACACACAAAGTATAATTATTGTTTAAGTTAAATGAATCAAAACATGGTGAAAGGTAAATTAGTTTAAGTTTATATATTTTCTCAAAATATATTTTCAAGTCATTTTTCTGTTGATTAAAACTTTATATTAATTATACTTTTCCCTGTAATTATAGAATAGAATATTATTTTCATAATCTTAATATATATATAAATGCATTCATCATAAGGAGTTATTTGTGCAGTCACGAAACCGGTAAAAAAAGAGAAAAACAGAAAAATTCGATATTTAGCTAATGGATAGAACTAAAAAACATAGTTCAAACATGAATAAGGCTAGTTCTATAATAAATTGATTTGAAATACAAAACATCTTAAATCGATTTAAAAAACAACACGAAAACTGTAGTGATTATGATATACTGACTCATTAGTTGGCTATTTTTGCTATTATCGATGTTTTCGACCCTAATCCCAATAGTATCTCACCAGATTTAACCAACTTAGGATATTTGTATTGGGCTTAAATCCGTATAGTCAGGTGACAATGTCCAATAATCTTAATTTGCGTAAAACCATAATTATAATATTCAGTAATGATGTTTGAAACCGTTTTAAACTTTTTACTCATAATATCAATAAAGATAGCGATAAACGAAATGGAACATGTTAATGCGTAAAAATACGCTTACAAAGCTACTGTTTGCTCTAAGATTCGTACAACTGACCAATGAAAGCAAGAGCAAAGCGTACGGAAGACACGATGTCAGTAACAAAGTTAAGATATTATTAGAGTGTTGAGAGACTGAATGTTGAAAGAAGCAGATAGTTTGTAAAGACATTACACAACAAGCAACGACACAGTACATGTAACATACAAATAATTATTACTGTACGTCATGTATTATACAGACAATTATCATAGTACGTCATGTATTATACAAAAATTACCATAGTACGCCATGTAGTATATAAACAGTTATTACAGTACGTCATGTAGTATACAAATAATTATTGTGTGTTTGTTTTTCTTATAGCAAAGCCACATTGGGCTATCTGCTCAGCCCACCGAGGGGAATCGAACCCATGATTTTAGCGTTGTAAATCCGGAAATATACCGCTGTACTAGCGGGGGCTAAATAATTATTACTGTACGTCATGTAGTGTACAAATAATTATTACTGCACGTCATGTAGTATGTAAACAATTATTACATTACGTCATGTAGTATGTAAACAGTTATTACAGTACGTCATGTAGTATACAAATAATTATTACAGTGTGTCATGTAGCATACAAACAATTATTACAGTACGTCATGTTTAGACGCAGAGTGTAAACCATACTATTCTCCATATCCTGTGCAAATATATTGTACATTATTAAAAATAATAATACAGTAAACTATGCCATGTGTGAAGGAACATTACATCATGACGTGTGTAAATATAGATTAAACCTTGTGTGTAAAAAGTACATTACATCATGACGTGTGTAAATATAGATTAAACCTTGTCGTGTGTATAAGTTTCATTGCACAATGACGTATTTAAATACAACTCACATTATGTCGTGTGTAAAAACACATTACACTCTACCGTTTATAAAGACATCACGCCATGTTGAGTTGAAAGATATGAAACATCATTTAAATACATATTACAAAATGCTGTATATATATACAAAAAACATATTAAACCGTGTAATGCTTAAAAATATATGCCGTGCATTGTATAAAAACACTCGGAGTTTGAATAGGAATTTACAGTGAATACTATGAGAGATTTAAGGCGTTCATCGTCCCATGTATAAGATGTACAGTAGAAGAAATAAACTGTTGATATGTCAAAGACGTATAATATTCTTCTTTGGTCTAGATTTTGGAAAAATAGGAACCATATACAGCTAAGACAGTTATGTTTTATGTTACAGAATTGTGGGCTTTTAGAATAGATTGCCTTTGTATGTGCGGAAGTGAAAATTTAATAACTATGTGAATGGTAAGGACTGGTTTAAAGACAGCCGAGGTGGACCGCCAGGCACACAGTTGTCCCTAAACATTATACACGAATTAATTTAAAATAGTACAATTTCAAAGTTTACTTTCGGTGTATAGTAGACATTTATACGATGTATATATACATATTTATTAACACTTTTAATATGAAAGAGAGTGTAGTTTTAAGTGTTAGTTGCTCTTGTTTGTTATTAAACACAAAACAACACAAAGGACTATATGTGCTCTGCTCATCGAAACAAGGTGTCTAGCGGCACGAGTCCGCAGATATACCGTTGTTGAAATCAAATATTAAGTTGTGGACTTTGTAATCTAATTACCACGTGATGAGATACATCAACATACTTAATCTATACAGTATATAGGTGCACTATTTAAAAAACAAACAAACATATGTTTAACTCATTGTAACAGTCTAGACGTTTACTGATACAACATGTAGTCCTTCTATTAAACTAAACAAAGCGTCTGTTTAAATCGTTGTAATAGCCGGTATGTTTATCTTTGTTTCTTTTATTGTAGGAAATCCATGATTGTATCAAGTACATCTAGGAATTATTACAATGTCATTTTCCATCACAAAGATATTTACATACATACACACACAGTGTTTAATCACAACCACTTATTACTAATCATCTCAAGCAGCGACAGTTTATAGTGTTGGCACAACACAAACTAGAACACATTAATGATGCAGTTTAGAGGGGATATATATATCCTTTTTAGAATTTACATTATTTTCACGAACTGTCAGGCATTGATGATTAATGCACGTTACTATATGAAGAGGTAGTTTCAGCGTGTAATATTTAACTTCTACGCGTAGTGTTATCGAAGCATCTTTTAACGGGTTTCTAGCCAGAAACACAGCTTTCGAGTGTCAAGCAAGCCCGTCAACTGGCACTGAATTAATGGGCCGTGGTGCGCGTTAACCAGCACACTCGGTGCCGTATCGCTCAAGCCAGACGTGCTGCTCGCGCCCGATTACGATGATCTATTTTTCCCCGAGCTCGCGTATCTCAATTTTAGACCGTCTTGTACTCTAATTATGGAAGTCGACAGTCGCCCGTAAAACTGCTCGTTCTAGGTGTCTATAGAGACATAAGCCTAACCCATTGTACAGCTGGGCGGCTTGCCAGATAAGCCAGGTCACAGTCGTCTTTTTAACGGGGATGTCATGTTTGTCCCTTCAAGCTGAAATCCGAGGATTAAATTCACGTTTCATTGGATGATAATGGAATATTAGCTGTGGCTGTAAAGCGATAAGGCCTAACTGAAAGCTTCAAACACCAAACGTTACTCTAATCCCGTTTATTTTACAAACTAATTGTTATGGGCAATTACGTTTTATCCCATCAACAAGTCACTAAAGTCTACCATTTTAGCTTCTGTTGTCGTTTATAGAGGGCGCTTGAAGTAATAAATGCGCCAAACTTCATTTTTGTTCTTTCCATTTTCTACTGTTTCGTACGCGGTGCGTTCGTTGAACTATAAACTAACCCCATTGGGTTGAACTCTCAAAATATTTATTTACTGTAAAAGTGTCGCTTTTTAAAAATGTAAATAGTTTTGAGTTGTAATAAATTAGGCGTAAAATTAGTACATTTTAATCACTGTATTTTACGACTAAATGCTAGATGTAAACATTTTGTGTGGTTCGAGATCTATTCAAAATGAACGTAAGATATGGATCGTTTTGATTCTTGCCAATAAAAATATCAAAGTTGAATTGTGCTCGATGTAAACATAAACCAGAGCTGTTTGTAAACCATGAATTTGAGGTAAAACAAACAAATAAACTTGGTATTCCAACTATTGAAAAACTAAACTAATTAGACTTGTTAAAGGTATGTTAATAGTATTTGAACAAATTGTGTAACCTTACCCTTATCTGAAGAGAAAATAAAATGATCGTTTATCACACTGTTTGCAATAATTTAGAATTTTCTTTAATATCAAAGTTAGGGTTAAGGTAACTTCAGCTACACCTATACCTATGACACAAATTTTAATTGCTATTTTCAGCGGTTACTTATTAGTTAGCTTATTTGTGTATGGTAAAGCTACTTAATATACCGTTTCTAATTTTGAGCTTCTGACCACAGGTCAACAGCTTTCATTTTCAACATTTGGGCTACTGTATTTTGACGAACAGTGGTAAAGAACTTCATAATATTTCTCACTTTGTTTGCCATAACGTAGCATTTCCTTTAATATCAAAGTTAGGGTTAAAGCAGCTTCAGCTGTATCTATACCAATATTTGTGCTGAAAGGGTGAGAACATATTGTGTAAGATACACCTATTATTCGTGACGAAAAGTATTCGTATGAAACTGTGAAATAAATGGTTTATATATATATACATATACACATATATATATACAGATCTATAATGCAAAAGGTTTAACTGTAAACGAACAGTTATAGAGCTGTTTAAGTTTTGAACTTAACCAGTTAAATAATAATATTATTTTCCTTGTTTACAACACAGCCTCACAAATCTTGATGCATAAACGTGCTCTAGTTCGGCTGCTACGTGATTGGTTTGTTCGTTTCGAATTAAGTATGAAGCTACACAATGGATTAACTCTTCCCACCTTGAAAATCAAAACCCAGTTTCTAGCTGGGTAAATCCGGAGACTGGAGTTCAGCTAATAAGAAACACGTCGCTTTACGACTGAGGCTGTTTAAAAATACTTTTAATCGACATAAATATTTTAAGAATATTATAATGAAGTATATAGTATTTGTTTTTTAATACTGACAATATAAGATAATTACAAGTAAAACTAGAAACGATACCATGATTACACTATAAACAGTAGCTGTAATTTACTGTTTCTTACCTATAACGTTACATATATAATTTTACATATAACGTTAAATATATAATTAAAACCGACTTTTAAGTTTCTCCTTGCTAATGCTATTCAATAGGAACTTATATGATTCATAATTTCATCTCTAATTAGATTAAAATTTAACAGATCCAAACAATTTTATATTCGAAGTTATTTCAACATTACACTAGGTTTAAGTTTCGTAGCGCTCACGTCGTATAATTTATTCAAAGACTAGAATTGTCATACGTATGCAAAAGCTATTAAATAACTAATTTTATGTAAATATGTTTATAATTTGTTGTGCTAATTTTGCACGTGTTTTCCAAAGCTTTAACTTGTCGCTTTCAGTTATTTATCACTGTGTCATTCTAATCCTCACCCAACATCCCAATAACATACATTTGAAATGTTTAGTTTCCAACAAAAATTCTGATTGAACTGTCAATCAACAGTGTAAATTTTGTGTTAGCTATTCATATCTGGTTTAATTGAAGAAAACTCTCATAAGTAATATAAAAATGTGCTATTTTATAGCCTTCATTTTTCTTTGAACTTAAGCCTAATTCTCGGTAATTTCAAATACGTTTGTTTTTTTATTCATATTTATCTGGAAACCACGTTTCATATTTATTTTTACGACAACATATATATCATTCCCATCCTAAACAGACACAACAACAAAGATGTAGTTTGTTTACGACTACGCCCTCTATCATTTTAATGACTTTATTATAAATGAATCAGCTGTAGTAATTTTTACTGGCAGAATATAAACATCTGAAAGGGGAACTTGGCGTGCAGACACATACAAGTTCCACCAGATTTCCAAATTGTCTTTCGTTTTGGTTTTACTATTTTGCCGCCAGGGAAATTGCTATTGCCGGAAGGTGAAACGAATTATTCATATTTTTGAAAGTTGCGTGATTATCACGATAAGAAAGGCTGTTCTACAATTGTTTCAGTTCTGCTTTCAGTTGAACAAATATTATTGAATGGCTATATTATAATACTTTCACGGCGATATATGTAACCGTTGTAAAAGGTTAAATGCTTTTCTTTAAAATTTTTTGAAAGAAAACTGCAACTGTTTTATATTTATGAAATATTTTATTGAATATATATCGTTGGAAAGTCTACAAAAAGTAAACGTTCACTGACAGTAAACTTTAACTTGCGTATTAAAAAAATGTAGTGGAAACAAAACAATGTATTTATTACCGTACAAACGTTAAGGATATATGTCTCGATAAAGAAACTGTTTAATTGTGTGTCCACGTAAATTGAAAAGTTATATGAATCAACAGAAGTAGCTGTAAAGTGAGCCTTGCTACGCCACTCTAAAACTGTTTAATTACTAGCTAGAAAATACAGAAGTAATTGATTGCTCTATTTTATGTTGTGAAAAATACTTTTACATTTGAGATTTTCTGGTTATGAAATATCGTGTATAGAATATTAACGATAAAGGAAAAAACAAATGGTATAACTAATATTGGAAGGGTATTACTAATATTTGAAGGGTATTACTAATATTTGAAGGGTATTACTTCTCGTAATTTTCTTTTTTCACGTTAAGTTGTATAGAACTTATTCTGTTCCATTTATAGAAGTTATTTGTTTCTCTTATACGTATAGCCAGGTGGGTTAAGGAGTGTGACTCGTAATCTGCAGGTCGCAGGTTAGCATCCCCGTCGCATCAAACATGCTCGCCTCTTCAGCCGAGGGGGCGTTATAATGGGACCGTCAATCCCATTATTCGTTGGTAAAAGAATTGATAACTAGCTGTCTTACCTTCAGTCTTACACTGATAAATTAGGGACGGCTAGTGCAGCTAGCCTTTGAGTAGCTTCGCGCGAAATTAAAAAAAAAAATCTAACATGTAAGAAAAACAAGTAAATACCAAAAACTTAACACTCATTTGTTCTCAATAATTAACTGTTGGACAACTTATCAGTCAATTTTACCTGAGGGCTAATCATAACACTCAATGTCGTTTAAGTGACGTCATTAATTGGACTGCTGTGTAACAACATCTTTAAAATATTACGATATTAATCTTGGCAAATGACAGATTTTAAATGAATTAATACAAAACAATGTTGTTTTTTCGTTTTTCACAACTTTGGTTTAGGTTTTCTTTTTTGTTCGAAAAGGGAATTACATGATTCAACATTTCAAACCAAAACTGGACAATATATTGTTTTTTTGTTGTTGAAGCCTCGTCTTTCTATATATAAGTTGCTGGTCAATGTTTTTCTTTTTTATGGCAGAAAATACGTTTAGTTTTTTTCTAAAAATAATTCGATATGAAACTGGTTATCGAAATCATTCTGAGGAATATAGAAGTTTAATGGCTACTACTAACAAACCAATCGAAGGTATGATTGATTGAGTGTGGCTCAGGCCTGCATTCGTTGTGGAAGTGGTGAGGATGTTCTTTGTTAACCGTTATAGTGACGTGGTTACAGGTATTAACTCTTAGAAAGTTCTATTATATGTATGTATTTGGAATTATTGAAACAACACTTCACAGCTCTATCAACTAATTTTGATCCTTCCGATGAATTGTTTAGAGAACACAACTATAATTGAAGGAATAAGAAATAAACCATATAAATATTATATATGTTTGTATGTTAATTGTTCCAATAATTATCCGTTATCGTTCATACTATTTGAAGGAGTTTCCCTCAAGGTGAACATTCGGTTCAAAGCCGTTGGGTTTTCCTGTATTTAGTTCACGTAACTGTTGTGTGTAGTGAGTGGTCATTGCGCATGACAGCCGTGAGGGTTAGCGAGAACAGAATCGCGCTGTTTCGAGCTTCGCAAAATTACTCACGATTACGGACTCCAAAGGTTTAAAACTGGAATGAACAGTTGGAAATCATGGATAAGACATTTTTATCATATCCTCAATTTGCTGAAATTGTTGGAAGTCGAGGATATAGCGTGTCATAACTGACCTGGGTGGAACCGTTTGTTACTCTCGTCGTCAGGGGGGGATAATAAAACTCTGTCGTCATGGTAACCAGTTAAATACATGAAAAATTGTACTGCTGCAAAATATTTGGTCACGCACTTCCTTCAAGTAGCCTAGACAGCACGAAGACATTCCTTTATATGACAACCGCCTTGGATGATTGTACCGAGCTCGGCATCGTTACCCCAGATGTCATGGCTCTTCATCACTGACAATGTCTACAAATCTGGTTCATTAAATAACCTTATAAATGTTACACGATTCGTTAATAAAATAATTACTTGTTAGTTTCGGTGATTCGACATTGTATCGTATTTTATATTCATTTGCTGTTTCGTATCTGACGAGCAAGTCGCGTTGGGGACCACACTCGCGAAACATAAGCGTAGACACGCGATAGCGGAGTTTCTAGTGAAATTAATAACTGAAAAATAAAATAAAACTATATTTACTTTAAAAGAAAAACTTTTCTTTAACTGACAGATCCAAACCTATCACACGCTTGTTGAAACGTTCCAGTTAAGTTTTCTTCGTACGATGTAATTACCTAATCGAACTGCGGTAGGTGGCGCGTGCCAGTAAATAAGCCATCCTTTCATTTACCCAGGGGTTATTGATCGACAAAGAGGCTTGTGCAGCACGAAGACACATATCCCCGCCCCCCGTTATCCTCGATATCAAACGGCTTCGTTCTGTGATTAGAGCTTATGTTGTGATAACATATATCGCAACTATCAACCAATGGTGAAGAAAACAGAATGAGACATAAAAGTTTGGATAGTATGGAATCACCCAAGTAGGAGATTATTAGAGGAAAGATCGCTGTCAGTTCTTTACTCCCCTCCTTCCTATTTTCCTGTATCAATAGAGTATGGAAATACTTTGATTCTCTGCACCACAAAACCAAAAAAGAATATGTCTGTCGCCTATTTATCGACCTTCGGTTTCTTAGAACATGCCGGGACATTAAACCTGTATACATGTGTCATGGTCAGCTGTTTTTGTTCACAATATATTTTAACTCTCTCACTGATAAGATAGGAGAACGTATGTCATGCTGTCTTCTGTCCGCAACTTTAGTGCAAGTGAAGGCTCTGGATTTGTATGGCCATAACAGTAAAACTAGAGGAAAAGGTTATGGTGTTGAAAATATACCTAGACAAAAAAATTTAAGTCCAGAAACCATTCTCGAAATATACCCGACTAGAAGAATTTTGGGTTAAATTTGTTTTCTGTTTTGTAGCTATGATCTGGTATATATAACAAAATGCCAGTTTTTCTCTATATATGCATATTTGTTTGTACTTTTGTTCATTATATATAACAACTATTAGATGCCAGTTTTTCTGTCAATGTATCTAATTTTTAATTGTGGATTTCACACTTTATTTGGCCCGACGTGGCCAGGTCGTTAGAGCGTTTGACTCGTAATTTCAGGGTCGCAGGTTCAAATTCCCGTCACACCAAACATGCTTGCTATTTCAGCTGTGGAAGCGTTATAATGTTACGGTAAATCCCACTATTCGTTGGTAAAACAGAAGCCAAAGAGTTGGCGGTGATGACTAGCTGCCTTCCGTCTAGTCTTACGCTGCTAAATTCGGGACGGCAAGCGCAGATAACCTTCTTGTAGATTTGGGCTAAATTCAAAAACAAACAAACAAATACTTCAGTGATGTCGAGAAAACCCACTTCTAGAGAAATATATATGCAAAAACGGCTCGTTTGGGTTGAGAAAATATTTTACTTAGAAGAGCGAACAACGTTTCGATCTTCTTCGGTTATTGTCAGGTTCACTCTTCTACGTAAAATATGTTCTGTACCCAAACGAGCCGTTTTTGTATATATATTAAACAAATACTTCATTGGGTGTTCTTTTTTCTTGCATGTGTGCGAGTTAAATCAGTTGTACATATGACACGTGGGTAGTTTGAGTGTTAACACACTATTTATAGATCAAGTCTGCTTCCATTGAAATCCGTCTTTATTGTTTATTTGTTTTTGATTTCGCGCAAAGCTACACGAGGGTTATCTGCGCTAGCCGTCCCTAATTTAGCAGTGTAAGACGAGAGGGAAGGCATCTAGTCATCACCACACACCGCCAACTCTTGGACTACTCTTTTATCAACGAACAGTAGGATTCGTCGTCACATTATAACGCCACCACAGCTCAAAGGGCGAGCATGTTTGGTGCAACGGGGATTCGAACTCGCGATCCTCAAATTACGAGTCAAACGCCTTAACTCATTTGGCCATCCCAGGCCTGTCTTTATTGAACTAGGAAACGAAATAATAGAAATATGAAAAATAAAGCTGTCTTAATCCAGCTTGATAAGTTTAAGAAGATACGGAAAAGTTTATCAAACGCAATTAGAAATAAAGTGATGCTTTATTCTCTACCCACTGAATAGACAGAAAAGTAATTTACAAGTTTATAAAGAAAAAACAGACCAAACTCGTAAAGGAAAACGAAACTACTGCAACTCAGCAAATATTTCTTTATAACTAAGCTGTATTTCCATAATCTCTGAATTAATGTAATAAATAAATGTTCAGTGTCAATCATCGTTATCGATACGCGCTCAATAAGAAATGTTTGTTTTATATATAAGAAACGTTGTACCAAAGACAACAAAATTAGTTCTTAATATCTTCACTGGGAGGCTTCTAGGAGTCACTCTATATGAATAAATATAAATATATAGTGACTGATAAATTTGTATTTTTGCTGCTTGATTGTGAGCTAGTGAAACTTGAATGAAGGTTTAAATATTAACCCGTTATGTTTATATTCACCTTATAATAGGTGACTGGAGCTAGAACGTCCTTGCTGTTCCGATGTGTATTCTACACACTTTCACATCTTTCTGTATCTCTTACTTTCAGGCCTAGAGAATCCTATGTTTCTACTTTGATTTTTTATATATAGTTACTGGTTCACTCAGCTATCATACCTGCACGTTTTTGTGTGTACACTTCCACACCCATCTATCTCTACACATGTGTACTCTTATATTTACATATATACTTTTACTCACTGCTATGTACATTCTGATCTACATATATATTAACTCCTATATACATAAATATCTTCGCGTGTGTCTTGTCTTTATGCAGCCGGATTTAATTCTATTATCTCTCTACGTGTGTAGCATATCAAGAAACGATTTTTCTCTCATATGAATTAAGACCAGATGGCCTCGAAAAGATTTATACTCAATGTAATTCTCTTATATATATAAACTTAGATAAATGACTTTTACTTTTATTTCCCTTTGCAGAAGCGATGATAAATGCATAATAACATAAGTGAAAAATTATGATATGGACTTTCAAATACCAACCAACGTATAACTTTAAATAAATATAGAGAGATAAATTAAGTACGATGGGTTAAGTTTCTTGAAATACCCTCCTCTAAACCCCTCCCCCCAGTGGCACAGCGATATGTCTGCAGTTTTACATTGCTAGAAACCGGATTTTGATACCCGTAACGGGCAGAGCACAGATATCTCATTGTGGAGCTTTGTGCTAAATTTCGAACAAACATCCCTCTAATTACAATATAAAATGTCCACTTTACGATATCATCATTTTGGACATCTAATTAGCTATATTTACTGTTCATTATTAGCTAAAATTATGAAAACCAAGCTAGAGGACAAATCACACCAAATTTTGTAGCCTGTCACAGTTTGCTTTTAATAGCTCACCGTATTCTCATAATTACTCCGTGAGAAGAATAGACGTGACAAATAAAACAATATATACATTATTTTACAGCGAAGTTATCAGTTAGTTTTCTTCCTCGGTTTAAGCTTTCAGGTTCTTGTTACCAAAGTCGATCTTACTTCACTGGAGATAATATTTTATCTTATAATTATGCCCGGCATGGCTAGGTGGTTAAGGCGCTCGACTCCTGCTCTGCGGATCGCGGGTTCGAATCCCCGTCACACTAAACATGCTCTTCCTTTCAGCCGTGGGGGCGTTATAATGTAACGGTCAATCTCATTATTCGTTGGTAAAAGAGTAACCCAAGCGTTGGGTGGTGATGACTAGCTGTCTTCTCTTTAGTCTTACACTACTAAATTAGGGACGACTAGCGCAGATAGCTCTCATGTAGCTTTGCGCGAAATTCAAAAGAAACCAAACCTAACGATTAAATCAAACGTGTTATTGGTAGCGTTATGATCGCGTTTCGTTTGAAACTAAAAATGAAGCTAATATATTCACTTCCTAGTTATAACATTCAAACAACTCAATGTTACATTATTCATTGTTTTATTCCTCAATAAATTTTTTAATTTACTGTCTCATTAAATTCACGTCTTGCTGTCGCGAAAAGGCGTGATCTGCATGTTTGTTCCGACCTCTGCTACCGTCCGCGCTGTTCGGGCGTCGGTTATAATTCGATGACAGATTAGAATCTCTCTACTATAAAATCTTGGCACGATTTGACAAAGTCAGATTTGAAACGTTGCAGTGTTTAGGTTGAATTTACGAACAGTTTTATACATCTTATTTTGGGTGGGATGGCTAAATAATCAATTTATGATCGACTTGGATGTGTTGATGTGAATAATTCAGGAAATGTAAATAACAATAATGACATCAAGGGTAAACAGTGGACACGTATGAAGAATACGCGTCAAACTAGCTGCGTATATCATATTGTATTCCCTCCTTCTATTATATTATATCAGATTCGTTTTTCAGAACACAATCTTGTTTTTTATTGGGTCTAATTTAGTTTATAATTTCCTCTAGACATACCCAAAGAAATGTGTTTTTTTCTGGACTTGATTTTTAAATTAGAACAGTATTTATCCATTATTTATACAGGATAAATGGTTCAAATAATTTATAGGAAAGAAAATATTCACGCGAGGAATTTCTGAGAAAATGCACGTTTATGTCATTCATTCTTAGATAAAACAAATTTTTTTCAGTGCGTTCTGCCTGCACATTCATTTATGTTGTCATCTCGGAAATGAAATTCATAAAACTAATCTACGTTAAAAAAGAACTGTCTAACCTATTCAACTATGACTTATTTGTTTAACTAATTCTTTTTATTTCTAATTTTCAATACAACAACACGGAAATTATTGGGATGAGCTGTGCAACACCTATTATTTTTATTTTATATCTCAGTTTCAGTATAACAATACGGAAATTATTGTGGTGAGTCGTGTAATGTCTACTATTTTTATCTTATTTTACTTTCAGATTCAACACAGCAGCACGAAAGTTATTGTGAAGTTTCATTGCATATATAATCTGTATTTAAATTGTCTTCTGTTTTGTGATGTGACTGTAAGTTAGATAGTTACCATGTAAGGCTTTGTGGTGTTTACGTGTAAACGATTTTTGTCTTGTATACTGTGATTTATACTTCTGAAAAATAAAGGATAGGCAGTGTTATCTATATGTCATAATCTGATTTATTTCATTGTCTTGACTAATTTGAACTTTCTTCTAAGTACTCTTGGGTATCAGAAACAATCTCCTCGAAGTCCTAGAGGTCAGCACAGTCACCAAAAGAAGTTTCATTCAGATTCCAACAGGCAGGTAAACTAAACCATGTCGTCTGACTACAGTGAAGATTTAAAGCCCTGATCTCCATCGTCCCGGGTGGGCTGGCCGCTGATGGGTTCTCGCCTGGGTGGTGGGGTCAAGTGGCACACACTCCACCAGTTTATCTGATGTGGACAAGCCATAGAACTTGTGTGACGTCACTTTGGCAGCTGCATGCCTGATAAATGGTTATTTCCCGTTCATACTCTGGAATTATTCAACATCTGGTTGTAGTTTGGAATGTAAAGAAGGAAACATTATCTGCATAGTGTTTTATCAACATCATACAAAGATTCTTTGTTTTGTTTTCTTAAGTTATAAACTTAAAGCAATCGCTTCGATACAAACTTCAATGCATCATAATCGTGTTTCAGGAAATTATTAATATATTTTAATTATCTCGATGTCCATACATATACCTGCTTTTCTTGGTAAAAATACTCGTATTTTCTTTGTCCTCCCCCCTCCGGGGTACAGTGGTATGTCTGCGGACTCACCTTCCTAGAACCATGGTTTCGATACCCGTGGTGGGCAACACACATATAGCCCATTGTGTAGCCTTGTGCTTAACTTCAAATAACTTCCTCTTTGTTTTTAATACGAAGCAGCTGTGAAAGAAACAACTTCTATATATATACAGTCTGATGGGTATTATAACAAATACCGTGTGTTTATAACATTGAATACATGGAGTAACTTAAGTAAAAATATGTATATTCATCTTTTAATGTCACTGAAATATTTACCACACAGCATTATCTTTAAAAAGGTACTAAAATTAGCAACGGTCAAGTAAATCATGTTTTAATTCTGAATCGTGAATCTATTACGTCTAACTCGCTATGATTTAGTGGTAATTTCTAATACATGTATAAGACTTTATGGATGTTTAGGGTTTGATATCTTGTTTTCAAAAGTACAGTAAAACTGTTTTTTTGGTAGTAATGAAAAATATTTCCTAAGTAAGACTACTTTTGCTGAGGTCATCTCTATTTTGGCCCTAAAATGTAATGTAAAAATAGTTTTCAACATGTTTCTACCGTCCAGAACATACTATGTATTAAGTATAAATTATAATAAACATCCTTGAACTGTTTTTTTTATAACTTTCCCTCGTTTAAGTCTCACCCATCACATCTGTGAATAATTGAACGGTCTAATACAATAACAGTGGTTACATTGAGAATAGCAAGCTATCTATGAATAATTGAACGGTCTAACACAATAACAGTGGTTACATTGAGAATAGAAGCTATCCTACTACTTAGCAGTTTTACTGTCCTTTTTTAGTTGACTTCAAACATTAATTTTTCTCTTTGGTCAGCTTAACTTCAACAAAAAAACTGTCACGATTGCATCTAGAACCTTTACATTTCATGTAAATATGACGTCTTCCAACCTCGCATTTGCAATTGAGAATACATTACATATGACTTTTGCAAATCCTCCCAGTGTAACAGTTAATCACCGAAAAATATTGAATGGAAAAGTCGTATAGTTTAAAAGTTACTTATTGTTGATAAACAGTTTTAGTAATGTGTGTGTTTTTTAAATCGTTTGCTGGACATTGTGATGACCAAATCAGTTGCCATCAACTTCCTTTATTGAAATCTTCTTTGTTTTTAAACCTTTAGTACAAAAAACAACAACAAAAGCATTCTGCATGCTAACGTACTCTTCACTTGTCTACATATTGAAATACATTGATATAATGCTCTGAACAATCCCCCAGTGGCTCAGCGGTATGTCTGCGGACTTACACTCTAAAATCCGGGTTTCAGTACCCGTGGTGGGCAGAGCACAGATAGCCCATTGTGTATCTTTGTGCTTAATTCTAAACAACAATAACAATGCTCTGAATATTGAAACACACTGTTAATATGTTAGTTTACATAGTGAAATACACCAATTTTAAAACGTGGTTAACGTATTGCTATACGTGTTGGATACGCTGTTAAGATATTTGTATATGGTATTTATACACAAAGTTTGATACTTTTAAAACCTCATAGTTTTATTTCGTAAATCACACTCAGTGGAGAATGCTCCTTGTCCTTACTTGTAATGTCTTCCTTTCATTGACTTGTTACTAATCCTCTCGAAATAATTTTTTGAAAATATTTTCATTATACATTTAGGCTTTATTGAAATCTTCTTTGTTTTTAAACCTTTAGATTATAGACCTCTAAAGATGTTTTTTGAAACTGTGTTTTCGAACATTACATTTTACTAGTGATGATCATCTTACCCGTATTCATACTTCAACATACAGTTAATGTAGTTATTTATTCCACGATGTATTTATAGAATATCGACACGTGATTAGCGTCTTCGTTACACGTTGTTGGATAAAACACAACGTAATTTATTTTGGTAACTGTTGTTTGTTTAATTGCGAAATTATACTTGTCAGTCTCTCTTAAA
Source organism: Carcinoscorpius rotundicauda (assembly GCA_011833715.1). Classification (NCBI taxonomy): domain Eukaryota; kingdom Metazoa; phylum Arthropoda; class Merostomata; order Xiphosura; family Limulidae; genus Carcinoscorpius; species Carcinoscorpius rotundicauda. The sequence goes on from CM022404.1 coordinate 13,961,227, forward strand.
AATTATGGACTTTTGTCATTTAATGGCATAGTTAATTGGAAGGATTATCGTGTAGTCTTTTGACCGTTTTGGATAGTAAGATGGCTTATTTATACTCATCAAAGTATCATATAGAGAAGTTTATCAAATTGCATAATACAACTTTCAAATCGCAAAATGCTATAAGTCGGAAAACAGCGTATATGCTTTACCGACACATACAAAGAACATACGTATATCGTGACTGGTAACGTGGTTTTACGTATCTTTGCAAACTGTAACGTGTTTGCTCTACGTATTTTGTACAGAAAAATGAATGTATTCTTACAAAATATAATGCTGTTTAATGTTGCTGGTAAGAAATTAATCACTTTCCGTTTCGTGATGTTTGTAGTAAATCAGAACCAATGACAGAGGTCAAAGAACTTGCAGTCCGAGATGAAAACATGCCTTTATATTTCGTTAGACAATTATATTTTGAGTAACTAGCCACCAAGTACGTAATATGTAGATAACTCTATATAATATATACACGTTTGATATTATTCATTAATTGAAATAAACATACGTGAAAATAAAATCGCAATTCATTATTATAATAATGACAAAAATCTATTTTCGATAGAATTTAAGTTAATCAGTCTTTTTATGATGAAACTTATCTATTAATCTATGCACAAATGACCTGTTATTACTAGATACAGACATGTCACTTTGTTGCCTGTGTTTGTATGGTAATTTGCTAATGCTACAACAAACCTGAATTTCTCAGCTTGACGTTCCTTCTTCCCCGGTATATATTTATTATTTCAGCAGCTACATTTTTATTGTTTTACTTACTTATGATGTGATTTCGGTTTAATGTGCAGTGATCAATATCCACATTAATACATCGTGTACACCACTAATTTAATAAATCTTCATGTTAATTTCGGGATTTTCTTTAATCCTGACTGTATTAGGCCTGATATGACCTGATGGTTCAGGCGCTCAACTTGCAATATACGGTTCGCATATTTGAATGCTTTCATCGAATATGTTAACCCTTTTAGCCATGAGAGCATTATGATGTGACGGTCAGTCTCACTATTCGTTGGTAAAAGTGTATTTTGGGAGTTAGCAGGGGTGGGGGTGTTGACTAGCTACGTTTTCTCACTACTAATTTAGGGACAGCTAGCGCAGATGTCCCTCGAGTAGCATTATGCAAAATTAAAAAAATAAGAACAAAAAACACAAACTCCATATCCATCAGCCATGTTTGTATCATAGCAAACTGAAATATGGGTAAGTGTTGACGAAGCCTATCGCTGTAACTTTCGGATTAAATTTGCTCGCTTATCTCTTTAGTAGAAGTCTTCATTATAAAAAATTACTTCTGTGATTTGGTTAAAACTATCTATAGGTGAAGAATTCTGATGGTTTTAAGGTAAGTAACTTGCTCCGATTGGAAGTCAATATTAATAACACTAATCGTGTTGGAAACGCATATTATACGTATGACATAGTTTTACGAAGCAAATCGTGAAGTCTACCTGCGAAATTGATAGATAGAACTATCTATATAACACGCACCAGTATAAAGTAACCAAATTCACTCATTTATTGGAGCATCACACTTTTCTTTGAAATTTGGGAATTTTTTAAAGAAGTTGAAACTGAAACCACTGAGTATCAAAAAAGATTAAAACATGTGATTTTTTTCTTCAGTTGATTTATGTTAGTTTTGTATTTGTTTAATGCCAAGTTGTATGCTTAAACCACAGAAGTACGCATGCTCAAATTCACCTTAGTAAATATTTTATTTTTAAACTGTGTATTTTACCACATCGTTATTGTTTGGGTTAAGTCATTCTATGTGCACTGTTAATAGCACACATATGATATTATAGTGTAACGGGCGTTATAACGATCAGTTGTTACACGCATTAATTCTTTGGTGACAGCACTTCACGAGAATATTAAGTTGTCTGTACGTTGCATTACTTATAACAGAGTTGACAGTGATGAATGGACAGCAGATGGCAGGTCAGTCGTTTAGTAGATCACGGTGAAGGATCGTCACATCAGTAAATAACACTAACCAGTCATCGATGTGTTCCGCTTTTTTTTTTCAAGGGCTTAAGGACGTTAAGTGTAGTTCGTTGAGAGGTATCTTAGTTATAGCACTGATGAATAACGCAGTAAAAAATGTCGTGTATTAAACTTACAGTTTAGTGTCACGGGTACGAAATTTCTAATCGCAAAGTAGAGTTTATAATTAAATTCGCTAACAAAAATATTATCTGCTTATTATGTATAACCTTATGACGAAGAAGACAAACATTTGTTGTAATTATAACGAGGGAAAAGAGATTGTTTGAATCTTTTATTATGGTTTAGGTAACACGTGTTTGTTGTTTTAGAAAATGTACTAAACAATAACTCCACATGTCAGTGTGACAGAGTTTATCACAGAAGGGATTGCATAAGAACTACAATAATGTATAGTGACTCAGCAACGCAAAACGCAAACTTACGTGGCAGTGGTTTAGTTCAGAGAGAGAGAAATCTGAAAAATTCTCTCTCCAACTGGAGAACGTTGTGGTTCCTCTTCGTCCCCTTTCGTGAAAGATTTTTGAAATTATAAAGGGGTTCTTGTTTTTCTTTTATTTTGACTCTTTCTAGGTGAAGGAGTGAGGTTGGTCATAATATTGATGAGCAAGACAAAGGTAGCACCGGAGAAACCAGCCAGACCAGCTCCCGAAAAGTAGATGTCAACGTAAATATGAACATAAACGCGAAAACGCGAAACGACCCGATTCAGGGTAAAGTTTGAAGGCTTATAATACTAATATTCAGGTTTCGATACTCTTGGTGTGTACAGCACAGACAGTTCATAGTGTAGCTTTGTGTTTTAAAAAAATAAACATTTTAAAATTTTAACGAAAATTAATTTATGATGAAAAATTGTCCTGCAGACTCAGATACGCGAGGCTCAAACTTAAGAACGACTTACTCAGATTTGCGAATGTTAACGTAGGTAAGTTGAAACTCAAGAAAGTGCACACTTAAGTTTACATGAGGTTACTCAGTCATCTCAATACATACTGAAGGCCCGGCATGGTCAGGTGGTTAAGGCGTTCGACTCGTAATTCAAAGGTCGCGAGGTTGAATCCCCGTCACACCAAACATGCTCGCTCTTTCAGCCGTGCGGGCGTTATAATGTTACGGTCAATCACACTGTTTGCTGGTAAAAGAGTAGCCCAAGACTTGGCGGTGGGTGGTGATGACTAGCTGCTTTCCCTCTAGTCTTACACTGCTAAATTAGGGACGGCTAAAGTAGATAGCCTTTGTGTGGCTTTGCGAGAAATTCAACATAAACAAATAAACAATACATTCTAGTTTTACGTGGTGAGACTCAAATCGTGTACATGTACATGTAATCTAAGAATGCTAATTACTGAGCCATTTTCAACCCTAATTGTTTTAAAATGGTTTGTTTACTTCTTTGAAGTTAAGTATAAAGCTACACAATGTGCTCTGCCTACATTGAGTATCCAAACCAGGTTTCTACAGTTAGAAATGGCTAAAAGAGTAAATAAAATACAAAATAACAATACTTAACGTTTGGACGTGTTAATTCTGTGTTTTCACTACTTGATACTTGATGGTGTTAGTTTAGCAAGTCGAAACATTGTGAGTTAAGTTTTACGTAGGTTCGCCACACGTTTAGTATTTCAACTATTGTAGATTACCTGGTTGTAAGTAGAGAATTATGTAAAACTCGTCTAGATTAACTAGCTAAACTTTATAGTTTCAATGCGTATTCTTACTTTCGATATAAGATATTGACTTATAACGTTGATTTCAGTCATCCGTATTATACCATTATGTTGCTTTAAGGCTTAAAATCTGTAATACGAAAGCTGTACCGTATTGTGTTTTCGTAATAAATACTCACTCATTATGTTTGTTGCTGCGATTATTGTCTCTTTTTTTCTTTCATAGATAACATAAAAATTACTAGTAAACGATTGGCTAAGAATATTGTATAGTTTCAAACGGGTAGCCATCTGTATGGATGTTCAAGCAGTAATTAATCAATCAATTAGTTATCACAATGAAAAATATCGGTATGTTCAGCTCACTAGGAACCAAATATTTAGGTACACGTGCGCTAACTGATAGACTAGAAGTAAGGCAGCTAATCAATAATACGCACCGCCAATTCTAGAGCTACCTTAATCGAATATTAGAATTGAGCATTTTTTTAAAATGCGCCCGTGGTTTCAAAGTGCGGAGCACGTTTTTGCTGTACTTGTACACGAGTCATACATGAGTCATCGAATTTACAGTTCGGTAAACTAATTGCTAGGCTACGCTTAGCCTTTTTATATATTTTATTTTGAGGAAGGTAAATTTCCCAGATATGGTTGACTCCCCACAATAATGTTTTATTTGTACTCCCCTTCCTTTAAACATTTTTGTCTTTTTCGAGCAGAAAATATTTTAAAGTTTATTTTACTTACTTCCATATCTTGAAGGTCTTGACTGAAAAAAATAGTTGTGTAAGTTGGCTATTTAAACGTAAATGGCACAACGTGTTTTCTTTCGTCATTTTTTGACGCATGGAGGATAGATAGTAGATTGTGGCAGGAGAGAAAAGGGCAACTCTTACTGCCATAAATGTCACCTAGGTTTTTTTAAATAGAAAAAAAAATGGTGCTGAAGGAGACCACCCACACCCCTATAACAGGGGAAGCGGTTAGAGCGTGACAGAACAGTAAAGGGGTGCATTACATGGACTTAGAGTTCATACATACCGCATATACCATGGACTTTAACAATTTATTTATTTATTTTTAGCAGATCAAATAGCACCATTCATTAAACCCCGTAGTCAAGTATGAAGAAAAAATGAAATTAATTGCGTAATGTACATGTTTCTTGACAGTCGTTTTAAATAACGCGAGATGTCTGACACCATGAATACAGTAATGTGAAGGAAACGTGAAGGGAGAATTCCTCTGTTCTTCCAGTAGTCATTATAAAGTAAATTTAAAATCTTGGTATTCGGATCTTCTACATGACGTACGAGAACGAACATCGTCTACTTTACGTTATTCTATAAATTATAGTAATTATATAATTAATCCAAAATATAAACCTAAAATTATCTTTCTTAAATTTTGAATGATTAAACTGTGTTTTGGGTTCGTTTGTTTTTAAACGCCAAGCTACTTAATAGGCCATATATCCTGTGCCAACCACGAATATCGAAACCCGATTTTTGAGTTTGAAGCCACTGACTGACCGCTGAGTCACTGGTGACATTGTGCAACTAGTAATGGTAATGAGTATTGCCACACGTTTTGCTACATTAAGAATCTTTTATTCTAATTTTAACCAATTACATAAAGAAACGTGGATTTCTCCATAGTTTGAAATGAAACCTCAATAGGCCCGAAAATCAATTGTTTTATTTTCTTAAAATTAGTACATGTTCTTCAGTAATTACTGTACACTGAAACCGAAAATGAAATCCATTTTTGTCCATCACTCACACTGTTTTACAAAATGTCGTATACACTTTGGTATAAGTGAATCATTTTTACTCAAATTGGGTAATACTTTGCTATGCTTTAGAGGTTTACATCCGCTAGCTGTATATTACTCTGGACCAATCGCGACGTGTGAATCTTGCCAGTAGTTCTAGAACTCACGAGAAACACACCTCTAGTATATAAACAGTTAACAGGCCGCATGACATGCCATTTCTGAATAGTATTTACTCGCGTGTATGTGTGCTTTAACATTAATTTTTTTCAGTATTGTACATCGATCACTATGGCAATAAGGGGCTGTGTAAATGACCAAAATGTATTATGTTATATTTGTGGTAAATTTGTTGTAAACTTGATTCAAGTAAGAGTTATTTCATCTTCCAAGTTTGCATAAAAATACTTACGTAATAGAAGTGAATGAATGTTGTTTTCAAAATATAGTTGCCCCCCAGTGGCTCAGCGGTATGTCTGAGGACTTAACGCTATAATCCGCGTTTCGATACCCGTGGTGGGCAGAGCACAGATAGCCCATTGTGTAGCTTTGTGCTTAATTCAAAACAACAAAACAACAACAAAATATAGTTATGGAAAATCCGTTGTTAAAACCAAAACAACTTTTATTGAGTTTAAATTCACAGATCTGTGTTATGAATCAATCGTTTAAGAAATGTGAGGGAAAAGGCGCCAAACGAATCACGTATCCTAATTAAAATGCTAATTAATTATATTTCATAAGTCACTTCATCAAAACAAACATACGTTTTTAGACCTCTCTTTGTGACATACGATCACAGTGTAGGAAAAAAATATGTTTCATTAGCTAAGATTCACTGGACGATTTCTACTTTCACTAGTAAGTAGTTGTGATGTGAATTAAAGACGAACACACCAAGAGGTTTAGCTTGTGAATTTCACGCAACTCTACACTAGAGCTATTATGCTAGCCGTCCCTAAATTAGCTGTGTAAAATGAGAGGGAAGGCAACTAGTCCTCAATATCCAACGCCAACCCTTGGGCTACTTTTTTACTAACGAATAATGTTAATGACTGTTACACAATAATGGCACCGCGGCTGAACGGGCGAGCATATTTAGTGTGACAGGGTTTCGACCCAACGACCTTCAGGTTACGATCACCTGGCCATGCTAAACCGTCCGGATACAAGAAGCTGTTTGGAGTTTAGATATTATCAGTTGACATATTTTGAAATGAGCTACAAACATACAACTCTCGCTGAGGAATATTTATTTGATCTAGAGCAAAGCCATATTGAACTACCTGCTGCGTCCATCGAGAAAAGTCGAACACCGGATTTCAGCGTTTTAGGTCCATAAAGTTACTACCGTCCCAACGGGAGACTTTTTCTCAATCTGTCCAGTGCGAGTATTGAAACCCGGTTTTTAGCGTTATAAGATCACTGACCACTGAGCTACTGGGGTGGGGTGTCTTTAAGAAACAAGACAATATAGTAACTTAAATAGTGTATTCTGCAACGTTTCAGTTTTGTTTGTTTTTGCAACGCTCTGTAAATCTAATTTAGTTTCAGTGAATTGTCGTATCTACATGCCCCCCAGTGGCTCAGCGGTATGTCTGCGGACTTACATGCTAAAATCCGGGTTTCGATACCCGTGGTGGGCAGAGCACAGATAGCCCATTGTGTAGCTTTGTGCTTAATTCAAAACAAGAAAAAGAACACGTATCTACATTTGATTTAATAGGTGGTATACCAGTTCTTTACAGAGGTTTGGAAACGTAACTGGTGTTGTTAGCTCCAACGGAGAAGTGCACAGCTTTTACGTTAAAATATTATTATTATTTTTTTTTTAAGAACCCGGCATGGCGAAGCGTGTTAAGGCGTGCGACTCGTAATCTGAGGGTCGCGGGTTCGCATCTCGGTCGCGCCAAACATGCTCGCCTTTTCAGCCGTGGAGACGTTATAATGTGACGGTCAATCCCACTATTCGTTGGTAAAAGAGTAGCCCAAGAGTTGGCAGTGGGTGGTGATAACTGCAAAATTAAGGACAGCTAGCACAGAGAGCCCTCGAGTAGCTTTGTGCGAGATTCCAAAACAAACAAGTAGTAATTTTATTATAAAGTCCTTTTCACAAATTCACAGTATTAATAAAACAAACTTCATTGGAAATTCCAACACCAATGAGCGGAACCACACGTAAGTGATGTCATATGTATAATTGTTAGAAATGTCATAACGTTCAATAAGTGTGACACATTTGGTGAATCCATAGCCAGTTATCTGTAGATGTTAACTATAGGTTTACTTCGATGCCTATTGTTGCTATACCATAACATCCAGTAATTGTGACACGTGCGGTGATTCTATAGTCAATTATTTGTAAGTGTTAACTATAGGTTTAACACGAAATTTAATGTCATTGCTTTTCAAATCGAAATGATTTTAATGTTTTCCGGACAGTAAATTGTGGGTGGAAAATATAACGTGGTAATCCCATGTTGAGGAACCTATACAAATATCAGTCTCATAAAAACATTTTTGTAAACTTACATTTAACTTGTTGTAATACAGATTGTAGTGAAATCACCGTGTGAGCATTTCTTCATCTAACCTAATATTTCTCTGTACCAGGGCCCAGGTCTCGACGAATAAAGAAGAAATTGAAGCCTGACGAGAAACGGCCAAGAACTGCCTTCACAGCAGACCAGCTAGCCCGACTCAAGGCAGAGTTTCAAGAAAACCGTTACCTGACGGAGAAGAGGCGACAAGACTTGGCTCGCGAACTGCAGCTTAACGAATCTCAAATTAAAATTTGGTTTCAGAATAAGCGAGCCAAGATCAAGAAGGCCTCCGGCCACACTAACTCGCTGGCCATCCAGCTGATGGCCCAGGGCTTGTACAACCATAGTACAATCCCTGTTCGTGATGATATGGACGACAAGGACATTGAGTCGTCGTAGACTGATCTGATGACGTCACACATCTCACCACCTTTAATGTACATATCGCCGTTTGAAGACTTTTTAAAGTCACGACATACTAAGCTCTCACTCATGTGTATGTTATAAGCTCAGTTCGTCGTCTAAATATTGTGTGGAATGATGGAGATGTAACATTATCAAACTTAGTAGTATGACACTTTCTCAGGAGTGAAACTCGTGACGAGACAATTCTTGATAACGAACAAATATCTTGTCGTCCAGTCTACACGTCCCTTGACACCATCGTGACATAAAAAGTTTAAATAACAAAAGTTATTGTAAATTAGTACGCAGTCGTACAAACACAAAGATTACGGACTTAACAAGTAATCTGCTAGTTTCTAAGTCATTTCGTGCTATGTCTTGTGTAATGTATATCCCTTATATATATATATATATAGTAAACCATGAGATCAGCACATGTCGCCCTTGAACGCCTCATAAGATCACAATTACTGGTATTTTTTTGGAATATAGTTTAATTATAAAAGTCCCATTTATGAAATTCGTCGTTGGTCTTCTTATGACAGAGTTCAAGAAGTTCAGTGATCCTGGTCCAGATTGTCATTGACTTAGTGGGTCTTGAAGTTGTGTCACATCCAACTAGTCTCTAGTTCTCTTCAGCTAATACCTTGGGCTTTTAGATCTGGTCAGAATTTCTAATAAATAAGCTGTAGTATTCACATAGTTTTGTTGGTCTCGAGTTTGTTTCTCACTCGTTGATCTTCAAATGATCTCAGAATTGGCTGGATGCAACTTGTCGAAGATTGCTTTGTTTCCCGTTCGTGTCTCAGGTTATTATACCCTATAGTTTATGCAATATATGTGGACCTCTTTCTCAATATAAACATGAACTGGTAGACTTCATTGTATGTAACACTGATCATCTGTATCTGGTGTGAAATGACATCCTTTATTCAATTGTTTAAACTTTATCCAGAGGATCAGTTCGGAGCTCACGTTATAATTTATTTCTAATCCCATTTTCTGTCCCCTTCATCCTTTTGGTCCAGCATTTCTGTATAATATTTTATTTTGAAAGTAATAGAGAGCACAACTAAGGATGGAACATTTCATACAAATTAACAAATATTCCTATTTCATTTAAGCGCTACTTCTGTATGATAGTGATGAAGTATGTTTAAAGATCAAACAAATGAATCTTTAGGACCCTGTATTTGAAATTAATTTAATTCTCCCTCGTAAGAATGTTCTTATAAAACGAAAAACACACTGAATCTCCATTGTGTTGAACACCCTTAACGTAAAGTATATACTGATTAATTTAATTGAAGAACAAACACCACGCTAGAGCCTTCAATAAGAGGTCTGAAACGTTTTGTGTATTTTAGTATGCGATCAATCTTCGCCACGAAACATCCGAACTCTGATGTTCTCAAACAGTAAAATCACTTCTGTTCCTTCCCTTTTCGCATCTCTGGTCTTTGCATTTACAATCCATTCGTGTTTCAGTAAAGTAAGGTGCTAATCCAACGTCTCCTTCACTGTGTACGATGTATTACTAAACTAAGACATTGGCTATTATCTACATGTAAATACAAAAATGCTCCTCAACCCAGCCTTCAAACGTGTCAGTCATACCCCATATCAAAGGTGGCAAACATCAAGGAAAATAAAAGTGTTACATATACTGTAATACATCATATAAACTGACGTGTTATTAAAGCAGGAGGTTTTGTTTTAAATACTTTACGATGTTAAAGGCAACGATCACCTCACCATCTGAAAATCGAAAATTGAATTTTAAAAAAAATCTAGATGCGTATACTGAAGGGCGCATTTCATAAACAAACTTATTTTATCATTCCCTTGATTATAATACCAGTGGAATGTAACCAGTCAGTCAAATCATAATATCTTGTTTTGCAGAAGAGTAAACCTGTTCACGTTGTATATAGAAATATTAAAAAAGCCAGATGGGATTCAAACAGATGAAACAGCAGCTATATATATAACAAATTAAACAATATTTATCTCTTTCTATCCCTGGGAAAACAAATTAGCTAAATGTAAATTTTTGAATGAAGTTATGCTGACGTAGTCGATGTTTCGGTCCTGAGAAGAACTTTTTTCGCATTTCCTCTGTTTTACGATTAACCATGCAGTAGTGTTTCACAGGGATCTCTAGTGTCCATTGCTGGTCTGATCTCTACTGGTATTTATGATAAAATTAGTTGTATATTGTAGTTACCCCTTTGTGAGTTTGAGTGTAAATATAAGTTTTCTGTACAAATCTCGCATGGTTTGAAATAAAATATTTTCATTGCTGTAAGTAAACTTTTTGGTTTAAATATGTTAGGCAAACGTCAGCAGTCTTGAAAATTCGTGATTATTCTAACCGCTGATTGGTTGAGGAATCAAATATGGCACAGTTACTATGATATTTAGTAGAATTTCCTCGATGTTACGATGAAATTCTCAGAGTTTCGCATCAAGATAATAAAACACTGAATATTATTGTCAGTGTAAAATAGGGACTACGAAACATATTTTTTTTAATTACAAATTATGAAAATTTACAAGACTTCCTTATGTCTCCTAATTGTATATGAATACTGAGTGATCGTTGGTCAATAAAAAAACAATAGGATTACAAACATTATGAATGTTTCCCAATAACTAAATCAGTATGTAAATTATGTAAAAGGGGATTAGTTTATAATTTTTCGCAAAGGAACAATTAAATTTCATGAAAATTGGACTTGAATCTTTCACAAATTCCTTCTATTTTTATGTTTTCTTAAACCACGTGGTCACCAACAAATCCACGTGCCAATAATTAGAACAACCTAATACGAAGTAGAGTAGAGCTTTAAATTGATTGAAAAATAACAACATTAAAGAAGAAAATTGCCTTTCTTTGAAACATAAACCAAGTTCAACTAAAACTATGAACTTCTAAATGAAAACAATTAAATCTAATTAGCTTGGTTAAGCAACAGTCTTACTGCAGAAATTAACCTTAGCTATTAAAGTAAATCATCTTATTTTGTTCATGGTGGTTTTCTATGCATTTTACAAACCACAGTAATTATAAAATAAAAACGTTGTCTTAAGTTTACGTATATATGTATATATACGCTCACATTGTTTGTTTCTGATTGCGGCATTGTTAATAATGTTTGCAGTAACGTAGGAAATTAGCTATATCCAATCATTGCGGTCATTTATATTTCAAATTAATGACTGTAAAGAAGAAACGTGATTTCGAATGAAATATTTTTTTTACCTCCTAAACACAATAATTCTCCTATTTCATTTCTGTGCAAAGCCTCATGAAAAAAAAAATTGTCAGTAAAGATAAAAAATTTTGTTTGTTTTTCTCCACTGAAGGCTTAGAAATTATATTTTTAACATAACAAATCTCAGATTAACAGCCGATTAACCAGGGAACTTGGAAACAAGAAACACAAGGTGATTAGAAAACAATATGGCGGACAGTGTAAACTTGAAGAAGCAGCGAAGATAGCGATAAAGATAAGTTTGAATGGAATACCTATGTCTTTGTGTGTGAGAAAAGTTACCAATTCTACTGCAGCATTGCAACCGTATTCGACTATTTCTGGATGATTGATCAAAGCGAAACATCAAAGTAAGGATTTTCCAGCTTAAATTAGCAATTTTTATTGACCAATTGTAGTTTGTTTTATTTGTTAATATGTTTATTTATGCATCATTTTGACAGTTTAATAAACAGCAGATACGATATTTACGCTTATATTTATTACACTGATACAAGACGGTGGAAGTTACCATATTTCTTCTCATTGCTTATTGTGATATCTGCACAGAAAACATAGCAAGGTATCTCGTGAAGTAAAAGTAAAAAAAGAAAGCAACGACGCTGTCAGAAGAAACAAAGACTTAATAAACGCGTAAGTTTTATATATATAACCTGTCACTCTCGGTATTTAGGATTGCAGTGCCTCACAATGATAAAACAACAAAAATGTTTTTCACGTAATACAGTTAATAGTAAGAGAGAAACGGATTACAGATATCTAAACTAAAATTTTCTAGTTTTTGAAATAAATGTTGGGAATTTTAAAATTAAGAGTTGCTAGTTATCTTCAATAGTTAGTAAGAACATAAGGTGGCGCTATAGCACAGACGTGTTAGTACATATATTAAAAATACAGCAATTCCTTATAGAAGACTTTTAGTTGGTATATTCCTCAGTTTGTTCCGACAATGTACTTGATTATGTATTTGTAAAGGATTAAACTATTATTTAATTACTTGTTCTAGTTAGCTATCATGCTTCCAGTTAAGATTCGAAAGCTATTTAATTTTAAAACGTATGTACAGCTAGCGCATATGTGTGTGTAGAAGGTTTGTTTGTTTGAAGTTTGTGCAAAGATATACGAGGTCTAACTTAGCACTTATTAAGAAAAGGCAGTTACTGATAATTACCCACTCCTCTACCTCTTGGGTATCAACGAAAAATGGGATTGAACATAACTTTATAACACCCTCAAGGCTCAAATGTATAACATGTTCAGTAATAAGAATTTCTCAAACTGCGACTTGAGTGCATTAGCCATTGGGTCCTGTCAGTTTGACAGGAACAACTACTGAAATAAGAACATTTGTGAGTAACATGGTATTTAAAGTTTGTTGTTTTTACTAACTTCTTGAGTGAACCGAACATTGATTAATTGTGTGTACGTGTGATGATATTTACCACTGAACTTTAATGTAAATTGCTTATGACAACAACATCCAAAACACGAGAGCAAAAGAACAAAATGTTTACTGACAAACAAGTACAGCCTGGCATGGCCGAGCGCGTTAAGGTGTGCACTCGTAATCCGAGGGTCTCGGGTTCGCGCCCGCGTCGCGTTAAACATGCTCGCCCTCCAAACCGTGGGGGTGTATAATATGACGGTCAATCCCACTATTAGTTGGTAAAAGAGTAGCCCAAGAGTTGGCGGTGGGTGGTGATAACTAGCTGCCTTCCCTCTAGTCTTACACTGCAAAATTAGGGACGGCTAGCACAGATAGCCCTCGAGTAGCTTTGTGCGAGTTTCCAAAACAAACAAACAGACAAACAAGTTATGTTCTGAATGAGTAAGTCGACTGACTCAGAGACGAAGATGTAGCAAATACACTCGATACCTTTATGTTTCAGTCTGCCCTTCCCGGATCACAAGCTTCCTCCTGTCATTAGTTGTGTCATGCTTCCCAACACTGATAAGTCAGTCAAAAACCCGTCCCATACGCCCTGTCTTCTGCCTCACAGTTGGGACTAATTAGCACTGGGTTTGAGAGTAGCCGTACCCCGCAGGAAGCTCGGAATTCCTCTCCGCTACATAGGCACTGCTTCCTATTAGAGGCTCATTAAAAGGAAAAGAGTTTGTTTAAAGCAGTTATTTAATGTCGTCAGAAATCACACTAGTCTGGACCTCACACGATGAAACCACTGATAAGTTAGAGCTCGTGTTTCCAAGTCTTCTTTACCAACATTTTCTTTGGCTTATGCACGTGGCCTGTGACGTGAAATAGCACTGCGGTACTTTAAAACACATTAATTTCGTATAGAAGAATTGTCGTCATTTATTTTTACGCGTGTATCTATTTAAAAGAGTAAATATTAGGTTGGGAAACTGAAATCTCTCATGTTCAAACAATCGCATTCATTATTACTAACCTTTTCAAAACTGTTTATTGTAATGTTTTTATTAAGGCCTGTCGATTGTAGCTCAATATTTATTTTCAGGACTATTGGTTGTAGGGTAATATAGGTTGTGTTATTGATTGGAGTGTAATCTTTTTCAGGACTATTAATTGTATCTAATGCTTCTTACTTCCTTGCAAAACTAGTGATAGTGATGTAATATTTTTCTTCAGGACTACTAATTATAGTGTGACATTCCTCTTTTAGACTATCGATTGCAATGTTGTGCTTATTTTCAGGTCTTGATTGTGTGTAATTTTCATTGATTACAGTGTGACATCGTTTAAAGAAAATATTCATTGGAACAGCATAAATACACCCAACGGTTAAGGTAGAAATAAAATTATAAAAACACTTTGTGTTCGCTACAGTTTGAAAATGTTAAATTTTATGACATCGTAGTTCATTAACTTACACCTTAATATTTTATCATAACTAGGTCATGAAATCAGTTAGTGGTGACCGGTATAGAACATGTAGACAGTATGATATCTGGGGCATAACAGCTGGAATCACCTGAGACTAGATATCAGTTTTGATCTTCAGTCTACATTACAAAACGTAATTCAAGAAAACTTATAGAGATAATAATAGAGAGTTAGAGACTATGTCTGTGCTCGTGTTCTTATTGCAAATAGACCCAGTGTCACTGTGTACTTCGACTAAAGTTAGTATAAAACTACCCCAGTGTCACTGTGTAATTTGACTAAAGTTAGTATAAAACTACTCCAGTGTCACTGTGTACTTCGACTAAAGTTAGTATAAAACTACCCCAGTGTCACTGTGTACTTCGACTAAAGTTAGTATAAAACTACCCCAGTGTCACTGTGTACTTCGACTAAATTTAGTATAAAACTACCCTAGTGTCACTGTGTACTTCGACTAAAGTTAGTATAAAACTACCCTAGTGTCACTGTGTACTTCGACTAAAGTTAGTATAAAACTACCAGGCTTTACCATCTGGTAAATGTGTAATGCATCCACCCTCGAGAGTATCTTATCCCACACATGTGCTACACTCGATTCACTCTCACTAATGTGTGAAACTTTCTATATAGCATTAAGTGTCTCGAACAAGGTTTCGGACTTTTTTCTACCATTCTCGAAGAGGAGGTGTCGTAAAGGAGAGAATGGTGTCATCAGTATTCCAAAAGTACACCAATGAAGCAAATACTTAAAATATTGTGTCACACTGTAGAACAAAATTCGCAAACAGTATTCGTAATTCTTTTGTTCACAACAGCTATGGTCGTATGATAATTATCATAGTCACTTGCGAAACAAGGGCTGTCCTTGTTTACTAGATAAAAATAAATCTCGGACAATTTCATTATTAAAATCGTCTTCAAACGAATAAAATAAAAACAAGAAGGGTTTGGTGCATTTTTCTCCATAACAGACATGATAATTTCGAATCCTGATTTTCATTTGATCTACTAGGAAATAACATCTAGAAAAGGTTTGTTGCTACTGACAAGAGACAGAACAAACCAGTCAGTAACGCCCACTAGGTGCTACTGACCAGAGACAGAACAAACCAGTCAGTAACGCCAACTTTGTGCTTCTGACCAGAGAAAGAACAAACCAGTCAGTAACGCCCACTTGGTGCTACTGACCAGAGACAGAACAAACCAGTCAGTAACGCCAACTTTGTGCTTCTGACCAGAGACAGAACAAACCAGTCAGTAACGCCCACTGCCTGCACGTTTATTCGTAACATAATAATACGATTGAACTGTTACTTTTACAGAGCCCCCATAGTTGAAAGTGCAAAGCGTGTTTAGCACCATTTCGTGAATTGAGTTTTAAGCCTATCAATCTGCAGTTCTAATTTAAACCAAGGTAAGTGTAAGAGCCTATCATGTGATTACTGTATATGTTAGAGCAATAGAAAATTTTTAAAATCAAAACTTAACAAACAAATCAGCATCTTGCGTCACAAAGAAATGATGTAGTAACGATCTGAATACTATTTTACAGAATAAAATCCAAATAATCCAGAAAAAATAATTATTGCAGTGAATAAACATCGTGGAAAAAAATTTAAACCTGGATTTAGCATACCAAGGTAACGAATTTTAATCCTTTTTAAATAAATGTAAATCGTAACTACATTTAAGAATTAATTAGTTTGAGCAATTGAAAAGTAGCTAGTACTGATTTACTCCAATATTAATTTCTTCGTAATTTTCATAAATAATTACAACTGAAGAAAAATTATTCAAAAAAACATAATTTATTTTAATAGTCTCCTCTGTTTACTTATACGGAGACAGTATGAAGTAAAGTATTCAGTTTTACTCAGTGAGGTTCATAAGGAAAATCGGAACAAGAAAAGATTAGGAGAGCAAAATTAACGAGCACGTGCTTTAATCATGACCAGTAATGTTGGGTTGGACAACATGGTGTAATATATTGGTAAAAGCTTTGTAACGGGAAGTACGAAACTGTAGTAACCAAAGTAAACAACGAAACAGATAGTCAAAGACGTTTGGACTCAGGAAAATCATCGAGCTATAAGGTAAACTGAATTTTAAAGATAAATGGTTACTTTGACCACACTGGAATCATCCCACGGTTCAATTCTTAAACGACATGTAATTTGAATCAGACTAAAGTATGGTCAATATTTACTAGACGTTGCTACGTAACGTCCTACTTGTTATGTAGTTCTGGTGCTATCGGTGTTTTGAGATACATTTTGAAAAACTGTAATTTCTCACTTTTATGTTTGTGTCGCGGCCCGGCATTGCCAAGCGCGTAAGGCGCGCGACTCGTAATCCGAGGGTCACAGATTCGCAGCCGTGGGGGCGTTATAACGTGACGGTCAATCCTACTTTTCGTTGGTAAAAGAGTATCTCAAGAGTTGGTAGTGGGTGGTGATAACTAGCTGCCTTCCCTCTAGTCTTACACTGCTAAATTAGGGACGGCTAGCACAGATAGCCCTCGAGTAGCTTTGAGCGAAATTCCAAAAACAAAACTGTGCGTCGTACTGGATGAGGTGCTGAACCTCAAAACTACCACCCTGAGAAACAGTGAGTTTAAACCCAATGAGAATGTTATGACCGTAAAATGTATGTTAACATACCACCATAACATTTAAACTAACTAAAGAAATTGTTGTCGTTTTAAACAGTTAATGGTTATTTTGTCCTTTCACATACCATTTATATCACTTCTATCTTTCTTATTTTAGTAAAAATCCTTATTTCTTGTTTTGTTACTGATTTCTGTTTCATTCTGTGTAAATATCAAGAAAATTTCCAAGTTAAAGTTATTTGAAATCGTTATAGCACTGAATCTGGAACTGCACGAAACTCGAGAAAACCTGGGTAAAAATAACCTGTCTGTGAGGTTATAAAAAATATCCATTATTTTCTATTAATTGCATTTGCAATTAATATTTTTCGAAAGTAAATGTCCTACGTTCCGTTGCTACAGAACGTTACGCGTTGGGCGTGCTAAAGAAAGGGTAAAATAAGGAAAAGCTTTGTGCATATATGAAGGACCTACATTTGCATAAGAAAAGAACGGCCTTAGGTAGTTCTTGCCCATTTTACTGTAGTATTGTGTAGTGATATCGGGTAATAAAATACTATTTTAGAATCGCTTATATTAGTCAGCATCATGATACTATATTAATGGCTGGTAAGTAATGTCATTATTGGTGTGTCCTTTTCTATCGTCTTTAACATAAAGACAATAAACTAAAACAAAACGAGAAAAACAATTAAACTCGTGCTTTAAACCTTCAAGATAGCTCAAATATTTGTTCTAAGATTGTATAATCACTTTAGAGATTTTAGAGATTTTTATTATCTATCTAAGTCATAAAATTATTACTTATAATTATACCTATATAAAATATTAAATAAGATTTTTATTGTTCACTTTCCAGTCAGTCTCAACCAACATTCAAAATGAAATTGTACTGAATTTCTATTTAAAATATATTATATATTATAATATATTATATCTTTAAGCAGTTTTAAAAATTCTAAACTTCATAATACTTTTAGCGATTTTCTCAACAAGGTAAATTCAGCATGGCCAGGTGGTTGAGGCACTCGACTCGTAATCTGAGGATCACGGGTTTGAATCCCATTGGCACCAAACATGCCCGCCCTTTCAGCGATTTTCTCAACAAGGTAAATTCAGCATGGCCAGGTGGTTAAGGCACTTGACTCGTAATCTGAGGATCGCGGGTTTGAATCCCATTGGCACCAAACATGCCCGCCCTTTCAGCGATTTTCTCAACAAGGTAAATTCAGCATGGCCAGGTGGTTAAGGCACTTGACTCGTAATCTGAGAGTCGCGGGTTTGAATCCTTTTCGCAACAAACATGCCCGTCCTTTCAGCCGTGGGGGCGTTATTAACGTGATGGTCAATCCCACTATTTATTGATAAAAGAGTAGCCCAAGAGTTGGCGGTTGGTGGTGATGACTAGTTGCCTTCCCTCTAGTCTTACACTGCTAAATTAGGGACGGCTAGCACAGATAGCCCTCAAATAGCTTTTTGTGAAATTTACAAAACTAAACCATCCTAACAAGATTATTTTCTTGTTGTATTGAAATGATTACAACCCAGTTCTAGTATTAAATATGGCGAATTACTGACATTCACTGAATGTTACAAACCGACTACAAAGGTCTGGAGAAGGTACGTGGAATTAAAGTTTAACCTTTATATATATAGCCTGTATATATATAACAATCTGTAGGCTAGACTTTAATTCTACGTACCCTCTCCAGACCTTTGAAACTGGTTTGTGTTGTTTGTTTTTTGAGAGTTTCAAGACAATTTGTGAAAGAATGATGTCCAACGTTACGAATGTTACGAAATATAAATACTAATTATATACTTAAATCATTTTATTACATTGTGTATGTATGTGTGGTTAAGTAAGTATTGTTTGGGAACACTGTTGCCTGTAGATTTTACGTTTTGAATAAGAATTCTCATGGCGTGTTTTCCCAAACTGTTGAATGTTGAAAATGATAGCTCTAAAGACTCAAGACGAACACTTGTATCTACCGTCGTGAGCAGATACTTAAAGCGCTCGACTTGCAATCTAAGGGGCGCAGGTTCGAATCCCTGTCACACCAAACATACTCGCCATTTCAGCTGCTTGAGTGCTATAATACCACTATTCGTTGGCAAAAGAATAGTCTAAGAGTTGGCGGTGTGTGGTGATGAATTGATACATTCTCTCCTTTCACTACAAAACTATGGACGGTCAGCGCAGATAGCTGTTATTTAGCTTTGCGCCAAATTCCTAAAAAGTAATTGAACTATAACATGAACACGTCGATAAGATTGCATGTTGTTCACGTTTGGATGTATTTCATATTAGTCATTACTTTGCCTACTGACTAATACCTTAACATAGTCAAACAATCTCTGAAGTTTGCTAGAAAACGTCTTTTAATGTTCAAATAACATATCATTTATTAATTGATCTAAGCCTACTTTCTATTTCTGTCATTTACATTTAAGTCAGACAGATGCTGCTGTTTAGGACTATTCCTGTTACATTCACCAAAAGTAATATAGACTACTCCTGTTACATTCACCAAAAGTAATATGGACTATTCCTGTTACATTCACCAAAAGTAATATGGACTACTCCTGTTACATTCACCAAAAGTAATATGGACTATTCCTGTTACATTCACCAAAAGTAATATGGACTATTCCTGTTACATTCACCAAAAGTAATATGAACTACTTCTGTTACATTCACCAAAAGTAATATGAACTACTTCTGTTACATTCACCAAACGTAATATGGACTACTCCTGTTACATTCACCAAAAGTAATATGGACTACTCCTGTTACATTCATCAAAAGTATTATGGACTATTCCTGTTAATTCACCTAAAGTAATATGGACTATTCCTGTTACATTCACCAAAAGTAATATGGACTACTCCTGTTACATTCATCAAAAGTAATCTGGGCTACTCCTGTTACATTCACCAAAAGTAATATGGACTATTCCTGTTACATTCACCAAAAGTAATATGGACTACTCCTGTTACATTCACCAAAAGTAATATGGACTACTCCTGTTACATTCACCAAAAGTAATATGTATTCTTCGTAAGTTTTAAAAAGGAATCTGAGTAATTATGAAAGTTCTAAAACACTTGTAACAATTTTCCACAAAATTGTAATATGTTTGAACTATTGGATTAACATAAACGTCTGGTTAGATACAGGAATTTTCAGCATACATAAAAGATATGAAGAACACATGGACATGATAAAAACGATTATGTTTTGTTTTTACTGTTAAATTATTTGACTTGCTCTTAGTAACGTGAGAAAACAACGTTTGAATACATTAGCTAGTATACTGAAAAATGTAATGCGTTTCGCATGTAATAATTACTCGTGAGCCACGCTCCTATTAAATACAAAAATTTAGAAACAATATTTACACGAGTGTGAGCAATTTTTATATTATATAACATAAACAATATTTCACTTTCATGTCTTTTTTTGTCATGTGACATTCGCGAACTGTAAATAGATATATGCTAACGTAAACTGTTACAGTTCTGACCAAGTGCCGAAAGGTGGAGGAGAAGATGGAAAACAAAACAGTCTCTTGTGAATGATGGAATTACAAAGTGTTAGAACGAAAAAGTAAGCAAAATATATTTCAAAGAAAGATTCGAGAATGTTGAGAACAACACGAACCACGTTTTCATTTTATATCGAACCGTGATGAACCGCATCGCAGAAGAAAGAAGTGGGGAAAAACGATCGTGGTTTTCAGCCACTCACATTCTCTCCGAAACATTAGAGAAAATAATTTTTCTAGACATTTTTTGTCTCTTTAAAACGTAACTCATTAGCCGACTTACTCGGCAGCTCCTGCCCACTGATTTATTTGTTACGCAAATTTGGTTTGTAAACGATAAACATAAAAATACAACTTGTATTATTTCAAGATTCACTGCTTAGTTTACTAACCGTAAGACTAATTGGAACACCAAGGAAACCGAACTAACTTTGAACACGACTACTAAACATCAAATTCGTTTAAAACAATTTCTCAAAATACATAGCTTACAAACCTCTGCCTGACTGAGTGACACAAAACCTAAAACATGATTTTAAAATAGGGCAGTATTCCCACAGAAAATGAAAGCCAAAGGCCATACAAGATTCACTTCTAGGTAACTGGGAATAAGCTAGAAATGACTAGTTTAGGCCGTTGGTTAGAATAGTCAGTGGCAACTTTCTAAATATATTAGAGCCGAAAAATGTTTATCAATTTTAATATATTATAAATAAAGGTAGAGAACATTACGTTTTAATGTTACACTCATTACAGTAGTGCGTTTTAGGGTTAAAAAGACTTGAATGAAATGTATCTGCGATACAACGTGAGACAACCATACAAGATACTCAGTTTATGATTATAAACACAGTGAACGAGAGATAGTTTACTCTATTCTCTGAAGATGTTATTTCCCTTATTATATATAACTGTTTCTATTTACTACAACATGTTATTAAAGAAAACAAAACTCTCTGATAGTAAAGTCTACTGGGTCTGCTGACGGACACCTTAACATTGTCAAACAATCTATGAAGTTTGCTAGAAAACGTCTTTTAATGTTCATATAACATATTAAAACATGTAAATCAACTTATACGAGTTATAACATGATCTAAACAGGTAACAAGTCTACTTTAACTAGCGTAACATGAGGGTGTCTGATTTATTTATTTATAGTGTTTTTTTCATATCGTAGTCTCTTCGTTATCGAAACATGCTTACAATTTTCTTCCAATAAATATTTTTTTTTGTCCACAGAAGGCAGGCAGTACGTGGACCACAACCGGCCCGTGAAACCTTGACTCCTGGTTCGCTTCGTCTTCATTAACTATTACTGGACGAAATGTTATTAAGACACTACTGAACCTCCGTAATTAAACGTGTATTAACCTTTGCTTTTGGTAAATTTATACTTAAGTTTCTTAGTGGCGTTTCTTTTGCTTCTTAAACAAAGCTATTTATCTATGCTGTCACCAATAACCTGCACTTCTCGCCTCACTTACAACCAACATTGATACATTTATGTGGCTACTAATTATAACTCTAAGACTTATATAGTCATAAAAAATGTAGATTCAATGGAATAAATATATGATATAAACTAATAAGTATTTACGCAAATTTTCTCTACGTTACAAGTATAACAAAAATTAAAAACTACAGTTTTGGTTTCTGAATTACATAGTAGTTTATTCAGGACGTTCTGGGTGACATAGTGTGGGCAGACACTTAAGAAATATACATAAATACCCTATATAACATTAAGTTGTCTTTTAAAGTAAAACTTATGACAATAACTATATAGATTCGCATTTAGAAAATAGTTACATACCATGACAGTGTTTTGGCCTGAATATGGTAGCTGATTATTTACGCATGCGTCATGTGTAGTTTGAAGCTCGAAAAAGAAACAGATTCATAAAGAGAAGATTTTTGGCGTTTGAGCTGGGCTTGTGGCGAATACAGTTAAAATGTAGATACATTTTAAACCAAATTAAACACCATCATATTATTAACGAACAGTTAGTAGATACATTTCAAGCCAGAGTAACATCATCTCATTATTAACACACATTTGTTTTGAGTAAAAAGACTTTGAAATTATCTTACACTTAAAGAAACTTGTTAATAAAAAGTTTACTCTGGTGTAGCAAAAAAGATAAGACAGTGAAAATGTTCTCAGTATCGTATATATAGATGAATACAACAAAATTAACTACATTTTCTAATATTGCAATATAATTAAGCAATCACAATTACACCAATATTCACCCCAGAATTCATTCTCTCGTTAATTACACTACCATAAAATATTAGTTCTGTTAAGCGTAAGAACGAATTTTCTACTCAAATATTTATAAAACTTTCCGCGTATAATTTTCACTGCATTAATATATATACATATACAATTTTTCTGTGCTGACAAGTGCGAGCCAAAGAAGTACTTAAGAGGATACACCATGAAAATCACCGGGATGGTAAACCAATTATCTAGTTAGACAACGCTCTTGTTTCACATAATGCCATGTTTTCACTTCAGAGGTTTCGTTTAAAAAGAAATATACGACCCATTATCACCACCTACAATGGTTTCTCAGTGTCACGATCTTCAGAGAAGCCCATTCAGTTGCTGAAATTACTGACTAGCTTGACACTTTTAGGGTAGGAAATTTTCTGACATTAGATTCCGAGTAACTCCTGATGTCAGTAGCCCTAAGTGTGTCTCATATCCTTAGGGAACTATCTTCCTTTCTCTCTGTTTCTATTACATGTTTATGTTGTTGCCAATCGTCCTCGTTTCTAATGTCCCATTTTACCGACTGTTACAACTAAAGAAAAAAGTTATTTTATGCCTGGAATTGAGATTAGTTGTTGTTCGTTATTAAGCACAAAGCTACACAAAGGGTTATCTGTGGTTTGCCCACCAAGGATGTCGAAACCTGGTTTTTAGGAGCAGAAGTCCGCAGGCAAATACCGCTGTGCCACTGGGGAGGGAAGAGTGTTGAGTTTAGTGGATTACTTTTACTTTTATCACATAAAATCGAATTAAGTTTATGTGTGTATTCGCAGATAATGCATAATACTTTGTAATGTAATGGAAAAACAAAAGAAGTATATAATATGGTATATACCTCTGTGATATAGATAGTAGCTTATACGATCACCTGAGTTTAATAGTTAATAAGTTACATAACAAAATAGTATATAATTTTTAATTAAAATTAGGTGTTAGTTTGATTCTTGGATTTTACATAAATATTTGTATTCATTATTTAAACTTATTGAAGATATAGATTGAAGGGAAGTCAGACAAAATCATCTTTCGTTGGACAATTCTTGTGAGACCGAAAACATAAATATGAATGGAATTTGACTGTTGCTCTTCTAACGCATCAAAAGTGTGGAGAGCGGCTTGTAGTTCAGTTTAGGGGGGACGTAAAACCGAAAAAAAAATCACGTTATTTCAGCTCTATAACGCGGCACGTTAACCTCTGGCTCACGTTCAACCGCGATTTGTGTGATCGTAGAAGCTATGACTTTCGCACAAGGCTGTACGAGGGCTATCTATGCTAGCCGTCCCTAATCTAACAATGCAAGTTTAAAGGGAAGGCAGCTAGCTAGTCAGCACCACCCACTGCCAACTTCTGAGCTACTATTTTACCAACAAATAGTGGGATTGACTGTCTCGTATAAGCTACTGACCATAGCAACGATTTATATCCGATGGCCATAACTTTGCAATAAGTATGTTGAGGTAATTTTGTTTGAATGACAGATTTTTCCAGAATTAGAACGTATTTAAAACTATATTAAGTTTGAAGCTGAAACCTGCAATGGGTGTTTATATATATATATATATATGTGATTGTGTGTGAGTGTTTCCTGCATAACCTGCATGACAGTGTTTTACTGATTAAGAACAGTTTATCATGACAAGCACTCCATGTTTTATGCCTGTTATAATGCGAACTGTAAAAGTAAACAAGTCATTAGCAAAGCAGCTAACTTGATTCCGACTTCAATGGGTTTCTGAGAAAAACTACGTGTGGTGGCAGGAACGGTTTTTCAGTCCTGGGTTTACTTCTCAGAGGAGTAAGTGTACTATATAATCGAATTTGTAACTAATATTTAAAAACAATAATAATAAAATGTGATAACTAATTAACATTTAGATATAGGTGGTTGTATAGGCAAAAAACTATGAAAGAGATATGTATCATATTAAACTTAAATGGTTGTAAAGGCCTCAAACGCTGTCACAAATAGCTACCATATTAATCTTAAATTATTGGATAGTTCCATATGTATTTTAATTACTACAAACCTAATTGTACCTAAAGTATTTCACGATAACTCCTTGAATTTAGAACATGTATATATTTATATCTACTTTACTATTTCACAGGCCTGGCATGGCCGGATGGTTAAAGGCGTTCGACTCGTAACATGAGGGTCGCGGGTTCGAATCTCGTTCACACCAAACATGCTCGCCCTTTCAACCGTGGAGGCGTTATAATGTTCGGTCAATCCCACTATTCGTTGGTAAAAGAGTAGTCCAAGACTAGCTGCCTTCCCTCTAGTCTTACACTGCAAAATTAGGGGCGGCTAGCGCAGGTAGCCCTCGAGTAGCTTTGCGTGAAATTCAAAATACAGAAATACAAATACTTTACTATTTCATGTATATATTGTTTGCTTTTCAAACATGTTCTAAAAGGCATGGAAAACATTCTTTGTTCAACATAATTACAAGGTCATATGCTTCCAGCTCCAGGTTCAGCCTTAAGACCGAAGAACTTCAAAGTGAGACTGCAATCAGTGATGTCGAGAAAACCCACTTGTAGAGAAATATATAAACATCTAAAACTGTGTTTTAACTTAACCTATGAATGAAACATAAAAGCAAAACGTTGGTAGAAATGCATGAAATAGCAGTCAATCACTGCAGTAAATTTCTCAACCATGTCAAGTCAAAATGGGCGGGTACTGTTTAAAAGGGCGCGGTTACTAAGAAGAGAAATAATACCCGGAGGACTATGTCCGTTCCGGTTTAAGTCACTATACTGATTGGATGGTCTTAATACTGAATATCTTTTGTTTAAATCAATTTTTGCACTTCTGAATATCTCGTAAAAGTGATCAAACGCTGACAGTTCTGACTATATTGCACTTCACCGTGTCGAAATTAGGCATAACTATTAACCACTTTACCAAACGATATCTTACATTGTTAAAGCCCTATAACGAAGAACCGGATTTACTGACCTGAATTATGTGTCTTTCTACTTGTGGTTTATGTAGTCCGTAGTATTACATTATACTTAACACCATCTGGAACATCAACCCGTATTGTCCAAAGAGTAATGTTTAACATTTGTGACATTATACTCACCAAAACTTTACTCTCACGAGCTTTACATAATATTTAATTAACACTTTACTCTCACGAGCTTTACATAATATTTAATTAACACTTAAAATGCTAGGAACTCAGGACCATTAACTTAGCATTATGTACATTATTATAACATTGTGTTAAAAATTCATCAATAATATCTCAACATTATGTACAACATTTATCAACATTATTATAACACTACGAACAACATTCAGCAATACTATCTTAACATTATGTACAACATTCATCAACATTATTATAAATTTATGTTAAAAATTCATCAATACTATCTCAATACTACCACAACATTATGGTGAACATTCAAAAATATTCTATAAAACACTCAGATACTTCATCTTAACATTTTAACTTTAGAAATAAATGAATCAATAGATTTATTATTTAAACCATATGAAGCTTTGTGTTGTGACTTAAGTTTTGTGTTTTAGTGTAACACTCCTGAAAAATCTGTAAAGCGAAACGTTGAGTATCTAATTAAATAAAATAATATTTCAATGTTGTAAGTTTATTTATTTCTAGCATTAATATGTCTTATATACACCAATATACACTATAGAAATTAAATAATTATCATAATTATCTTCTTAATACCTCAACTCTTATAAGCATTATTCAAAATAAAACCTCCTGAATGTACATTTTTCATAATAATTCTGTAGTTAAACATAATGACACTACACAACGTAGGTATGCTGACTGTACACGTTTCATAATAATTCTGTAGTTAAACATGACACTACACAACGTAGGTATGCTGACTGTACACGTTTCATAATAATTCTGTAGTTAAACATGACACTACACAACGTAGGTATGCTGACTGTACACGTTTCATAATAATTCTGTAGTTAAACATAATGACACTACACAACGTAGGTATGCTGACTGTACACGTTTCATAATAATTCTGTAGTTAAACATGACACTACACAACGTAGGTATGCTGACTGTACACGTTTTATAATACTTCTGTAGTTAAACATAATGACACTACACAACGTATGTAAGCTGACTGTACATGTTTTATAATACTTCTGTAGTTAAACATGATGACACTACACAACGTAGGTATGCTGACTGTACATGTTTTATAATACTTCTGTAGTTAAACATGATGACACTACACAACGTAGGTATGCTGACTGTACACGTTTCATAATACTTCTGTAGTTAAACATGATGACACTACACAACGTAGGTATGCTGACTGTACACGTTTCATAATAACTCTATAATTAAACACATCTAGCACGACGCTACATAAGTATGAGAATGAAAGTATTGCCCTAATGTCTACATAATTTCTAGAGTAATAGAAGGCTATATTGTGTAATTAAAGTATTTTATTCAGTACTGTGATGGCGGAAGAATACACTTTAATAAAATACGGCACGAGCAGAGGAAACAACCATTAAGAACTGTTTATATAACAGTGACGTTACGTAAGCTGCAAACGTTAACTAAGGCAGATCTACAAATTATCAGTAATGGACTAAGATATATGTTTGTGTGACATACAATGATATTCATTTCTTTGTTGGTATTCATCTATTTGCCTTTGCACGTCAGGAATGTAACACATACACTCTTCCAAGTTTGTTTTGGTTTATAACTTTTTTATGAACATCGTTTGGATGTGTTAACACTGCTATTTTTAGTTTTTCTGCCACATCTACAGGTTCGTAATAGGTTCCGTGTAAAAAAAGTAGACGCTATTCCATTACGTCATGAACAAACAATAAAAAAAGATTAATACGACATCTCGGTAGTTTTTATGTCGGACAACCAACTTTAAGATCGTATTTGTTTTTAATGTAGTATTAATAATCAGTCTGTTTGTAGTGAACGTTTAATTTGAAAGATAATTTTATCAGCATAAAAACATAAAAGTCAAACACTTATAATAGAATACTTAAATTATATGCAATACATCTGTTGTTTTATTTCAAATGCATTAGGCCTAATATATCTGAATATATGTTTGAACGTTGTAACAAGTTAAAATTACATTACAAACCGGAGACTAAATTCACCAATAATATATCAAAATGATATAATAATGATTTAACTAAAACGTAAGCCTCCTAATCAACACAGCAATGTAACACTTTAGCCAAGAAAGTGTATCCGTTTACTCACAAACTGTGCTTTGTTGAGGAAGAAAATACAACAATGACTTTGCTGAAAAGTTGACCAAACCAACAAAGACTTAAACTTAGTAAAAGCTCTGACGAATACAACACAATAATGACTTAACACAAGACACAAACGTGTGCTTAATTGAGAACAAAATACAATTATAACTTGGCTGAAAATCTGTGTTCAAATGGTATTTTGAGAATGGAACGTTTAGTATAGTGGGCAGGTGTACACATAATACGGACATTGTTCTTTCAGCTTCAATGTAGCCAGAAAAAAAATCCAGAAAAACAAACTACTTAATACAATTTCAGATATAAGTATATATATATATACCTTATCTACTTACGTATAAAACTTAAGTGCAACTTGATATGATTACAAAACGTTGCATTTTTCACTACACTTTTTATAAGTTGCCACTACCAGCAGAACTTGACTTTAGCAGAAGGACTAACTAGGTTTCTGAAGAGACCTTACTGAATCAAATCCATTAAGCTTACTGGCTTACAACACAAAAGTCCATTCCATGTATCGATTTCCCGCGGTAAATACAGGAGAGGAAAATCCAAATTGGTGAAAACAAACAAACAAAGCTTCTCTTTATAAGTACTAAAAATAACAATGTCGGTCAATGACGGGGCGTTTCTTTCAAAGCGGATGGACAAGCTTCTTACAGAAAGTTTTAACAAGGATTATCCTTTTAAAATATTATATTTAAAGCATAGCGCATTCGTTTTGTGACGTTAAAGCATTTGATTTTAGTTTTTATCTTTGCAATGATTTCTTTTCATCTGAGGTAGTTTATAAACTAGTCGAGAAAACAAAACTCTATAATTGATATTCCTGTTTCTTTTCTCCTGAATTTGATACCAACACTGCTATTTCTAAATCATTTGTTCGCCTGTCTCTCTGTTTGTTTGTTTTAAATTTCGCGCAAAGCTACTCGAGGGCCATCTGTGCTATCCGTCCCTAATTTAGAAGCGTAAGACTAGAGGGAAGACAGCTAGTCATCAACACCCAATGTCGACTCTTGGGCTACTCTTTTACTAACGAATAGTGGAACTGTCCGTCACATTATAACGCCACCACGACTGAAAGGGTGAGCATGTTTGGTGCGACCGGGTTTCGAACCCGCAACCCTCGGATTACAAGTCGAGCGCCTTAACACGCTTGGCCATGCCGGGCCTTGTTCGCCTGTCAAATTCAAGTTTGTCTCATTTGATTCAAGACCGCAAATTATCTATTAAACTATTGTGTAATAGATTAAAGAATCCCTCATAAAGTTCCCTTACGAATCTAAACAGGGATTTCTAGAATTCTTATGTAGTAAGAAGCATCTGCCACCAACTGCTTTTATAACGTTCATTAGGTTTCAGCCCAAAACCATAAGATCGCCAAATGACCTTTATCACAACTTTTAAATGGACGCTAAATGAAACCTCTTTGTTGTGTTTCACTTTTTAAATAAATATAAATGATTCATCTTCTATTATTTATTCAAGTTTTTAGTATCTTGAAATTTTAAAACAACATTTTTTATTGTTAGAAAATATATTGTTTAGAAAAATTAAATCAGCAGTAGAAAGTGTATAACCGAGAATATGTCATGTACCTCTTCAGTTTTCTTTTACTATTGTGTTTTAAATTTATTACTTTTGACATTGTATTTTGAAATATCCAAGAACTACACATTGGTGAATAATATGAAATTACAAGATTTTTTATATCCTTGTGAGGTCTGTAAACAACATAATGCTAGCTAAAAATAGCTATCCACATTTTCACTTTTTATAGAGTGTTTATTTTTACTTTTTATCTTCACCATAACTAGATGTTATTTACCACTTTTACAATGAACTTTTTTATGTCGCATATTTGTAATGCGACTGTGTGTTTTTCTCCTCTTTCCGTGAGACTTTCATTTGTTAAGAGCTTCGTGTAAAGTTGCTGTTTCCAAGTTTTCAGCAATTCTCCATCTAATAAGCATTTTTACTAAGTGGGCGTTGGAGACGCAACAAGTAAACAGAGAAGGTAAACTCATTTACACAAAAACATTCATTTTCTTTGCTAGGTATGTGTGTACAGAAACCATTTGCCTATGGCGATTAATCTGAGAGGTCATAGAGAAGGGGTGTTTTCATTCGCACCTTAACCACTTACAGCCTCACACCAGGAACAAGAAACAGGCCCCTTGCTTACCATGAATAATTACACGCTTCTCGCTGCCTATGTTGACCACGTAATAAGTTCCTTGTAGACCTGTCATACTGAGTCGGCCCTGGCACCTCCTGGTGTCCGCGCGGCTAGAGGCCTACGTCTCCGCCTCTGAATGAAATGGCACCCCCTAGATGGGTGCTTTAGCGAAGTTCCACCAATGGTACTCGAAATGTTTTCTTCTCTTTCAACTAATGATTATATTTCTTAAATTCGAAACTATCAGTTATGTGTGTTTTAACGAGGGGAAGCGAGGGGTTGACTTCTGATTAATTCCACACGACGTGTGTGGTCTATCTCGCCCTACCTTTTAATTCTATTCTCACGTTTGTGTTGCCGTAGTTTTAAAATGGTCACTCAAGTATGTAAGTCAATAAGAGATTTTTTTTTTAATCCATAAAAATGGTAAGGATAAAAAAGTAATATAATTTATATTTATCTACTCAGAAGATTTTGAAACGTGTTGCGTAGATTGACTGACAGAATTTTAACTAGGTTTTTGTTGCCTTTCTTGACACCTATTTTACTACCACTCCTTAAGGTAAGTCAAACAGTGAAAGTTTTGTAGATACCTGATATCATATTGTGTCAGGACTAAGCCGTAATAGAAAATACAGTAGATCTGTAAATTACAATAAACCTCACGTGTGCCATTAATAATGACTAATAAACAAAGAGCAACGTTCTTCGCTACACTGTGATGTTGGCCGATATTTAAACTATAAGTGGTAGCCCTTTGATAATTTTGATATTACAGAACAGGTTTAGTAGATATTACGTGCGTTAATAATAATTGTTAATTAACAAAAACCTTACAGTTTCCAGCAACCTGCTATAAATTGTTGGCCAGGCTTTCACGATAAGCAATTAACGATTATGAACAGAGCTGTAACCAGTTGGCTTTCATCAAAACTGTTCACTAAATATTTAGCCTTTTTACTCGCCAAATTTTTACAGTTTTCTTTTTTAAATCAAAATTATTTATAATGTTGTTCATAGTGATTCAGTAATCTCGAAACTGACCTTTGTTTGTTGGTTTGTTTTGAATTAAGCACAAAGCTACACAATGGGCTATCTGTGCTCTGCCCACCACGGGTATCGAACCCGGATTTTAGCGTGTAAGTCCGCAGACATACCGCTGAGCCACTGGGGGGCCGAAACTGACCTATTTAAAACTGTGTAATAAATAAATAGTTGACATTTGTTTCAAAAAATGTTTACGAAACAGTTAACTTCTATTACGAGCGCTCATGACTCGGCATGGCCAGGTGATTAAGGCACTCGACCCGTAATCTCAGGGTCGCGGGTTCGAATCACCGTCGCAACAAACGTAATATCGTGGAGACGATATAATATGATGGTCGATCCCACTATTCGTTGCTAAAAGATTACCCAAAGAGTTGGCTGTGGGTGGTAATAACTAGCTGCCTTCTCCCTAGTTTTATACTGCAAAATTAGGGACGGCTGAGGGCAGATAACCCTCGTGTAGCTTTGCCCGAAATTAAAAAAACAAAGAAACAAACGAGCGATTATAACTTGAAACTTTTACAAAACATTTTACCTTTAGAAAAGGTAAAATCCACACTTTACATAAAGTGTGAAGCATCTAGTCTTTATTTAAACAGTTGCAATAAATTTAACATCCAATTAGTCTGATTGATAAATATCTGGACTTTGTCTGAACTGTTTAAAAACAGTTGACCTTTATCCAGATGGTTAAGTAAAAATGTATATTTTCTTCAATAAATTTTTTACATATTTAATTCTTACCTAAAGGATCTATAATTTATAAATTACACGTGTATTTATATTATTGGTTATTTCCAATACTGCTTTCAATTCGATAATTTGGTTAAAACATTTTATCACCGTTCTACTTCATGTTGACGAACTTGGCACAATGTTTATAAAGATAAGTATATTTATTTAGCTAAAGAATTAACTTCTGTTTGACCCTCTGACAACAAGTATAAAAATAAGCAATCTCTCTTTGTGTTAAGAGCAACAAAAGATACAGACATCACCCATGTAGTACTTTAAGCCTTTAAGTTTTGTGTTGTTTTAGTTTATCAGATTATTGTTTGTTTTGAATTTCGCGCAAAGTTATAAGTTATACGTCAGTTTTTATCAAAAGATTCGATGTACACATTACACGTTACTGGTTTAACTGGAAAAAAACAACACTAGTTAAATTCATTGCAACAATAGGTAAGAATCTTTTGTGGATAACACGGTGTACAGTAACAATGATCTTTATTGCATTGGATCGTATTTGCTCCACAGTGTTGTGGTTTGTAACAGTTGATTACAAAGAGGTGTCAGCCTAGCAAGCTAAAACATTATATCTCGCGCTTCCTTCTGTAAAGTGTGACAATGGATTTTAAAAGATTGCTACAATGTGTCTTTTTGTTGTACACGAGTTAAAACGAAGGTTCTAGAATAGAAGACCATAAAGCTTTGTGTCACAAAGGACGGTAAGGAGGTATTTATGTCACTAAGCCTCAGTGAAGAAGGAAAAGAAACATTAATAGTATGCTCTTAGTCGGCTGTGTCAGTGAAGGTACCGCTCTTAATGACAGCTTTGAGGTTTCCTGTTCACACACGGTATGTAACTCACCAATCAAACGTCAATAGAACAATCTGTTCCTTTTCAACGACAGATAACCGTTCCTGTCCTTCGCACCCTGGTGGTGGGGTTCCAGAAAGCAGTAACAATAGGTGAGTGATGGAGAAACACCTAGAATAGTGCGACAAGGGTGCTCCGAACTCGTGATGCGCTTTATCGTTAAGTTTTCTCTAAGATTATCTGTTTATCTCGAACATTTTGTCGCTTGATGATAGGATTTTTTTCATAAGCCTAAAACGTTTTTCAACTATAAAAGGAATAATGTAAAGCATATCTCAGACGATTCTGAAGCTATTAAACACTTACTGAAGACGTACAAAGGAATAATGGAAAAATAACGTTATAGTTAAATCAACTGTTATAAGCACTTTATCTTTAATACTGTTTACATAAAATACGCTAACTTCTGTTAGTTTTACAATCACCGTTTGTTACCACAGTCTTAGCAGCACATGTATTGACGCTAAGAATAATGTTAAAACATGACTTCAGTTTAAAGTGACTTTTCCAGTACAGATAAGGGATTTCATATTTTATTATATATATATATACATATTAACCTATACATCCAAAACTTGCATACAGTTATAGAAACATGTGTAGATTTTGATATCTTGTTGGTTTTGTCTTCACTGATGACTGAAGGTTTTCATTTTACAGAGTTGAGTTTAATGTATTATAACAGTGCTATAATACAACTGTATCCTCTATGTACAGTGTGATTATAAAATTGTTTATTAGCAACATAAAATGTTCTTATTCTGTTATTCATAATTTTAGCATCAATAGCAGTGAGTTAAGAAACAAATACCGCAATCAAAAACTACTAACCAGCCCTGCTTTGCATAACATATGATTACGCTTTGTTTACGAACACGCTATTAACATATTTCACGATAATATGTAGGTATTGAAGGCTCTGATCCCAAATATGTTTCTTACAGTTACTAATTCAGTAAATGCTCGGGTGTAAGACACGTGTTTTTTCCTATTAAAGTAAAAAGGAAAAGTCAATTTCTACAGGGTGGTCGCTAGAAAAGCGGAAAATTTGAGGGTCAGATGAGATCATGAATAAAATGCGTGCTTACTCATTTCTATTTTGATTTCTTTACATCATGAATAAAATGCATGATTTTAATAATTTTGAGCATCTATGAGTGTAATATAACATATGCCTTTAAAAAACTTTGTAAAAGTTATTCTTTGTAAAAATAATTAGCTGTTTGACAAATTTTCCGCTTTTCTAGCGACCACCCTGTATTATACTGATTTTGTCCGGAGCGTTGTTTTACTGTAATATTTTAGACAATTTTTTATTCAGGTTCCGCGTAAAGTCAGAAATAAATGGTTCTGTGATGGTAAACTTGAAAATATTAAGAAACCTTCCATAAATAATTGTAATTATAATATAGCTAAACCAGTACAGTTAGGAGATTGTGTGTTAGAAAAGCAGTCACGCTGCACCAATCACCTTTCAGTCGCTAGACGCCATTATCATAAGGTGGTGTAGCTCTAAACACCTGGCACGTGGACAGTACACGGTCCGCCATTTTCATCATTTCCCTGCAGTTCATGTCTGCATTTATCAGATTTTGTGCTGTCTTTTCCGTAGACACAAATTTACATAATGGACATGATGCCTTTGAAGGCATAAATGTGACTTAAAAATACGCCAGTAAATGGCTAATACGTGAAATGATACATATGTTTAAAATGTAACGACACAATGGGCCGGAGAGTATTCACATTTGAGTGAAGCACTGTATATCGTGCGAATATCATAACAATACAGTTGTGAGATTTTGTGTTTAAACACGTGTAATGCAAAAAAAACAACAAAAAAACACACACAAAAAACTTCTTACAAATGTGACGATAATAACGTGTGCCTCCTCTTCAACAAAACTTTAGTTAATTCGTATAGCAATATAAAACGTGTAAGTTGCACAGCGATGTAAAGTAAGTTACACACACTTTGCCACAATTTTCCAAAATGTTCAAAGAAAAGCAGGTGGTGAGTCAAAAGAGAAAATGCTTGTAATAAATCGTATCAGAAGTCATTCTATGCAACGTGATCTTACCCCGAAATCCACGTCACAAACTCGCGTAAACATAAGTGAAATCAATTTAGATTTTCTATAAAAAAACAAAACATTGCAGGCACCCAGCATTTGTACGTTTTACGATGTTCTGGAGTAAATCGTCAATACATACGTTGATTCATTGTCTAGTGTGGACTAAAATACGTTTTTCATGAAATGATACAGTTGATGAACCATTATTCCTCAAACCTGCCTCTGAAAATTCATCTGTCTTGGTACATATTGGATCTGTTGTAAGTTTGGGGGCTTATAACGCTAAAACCTGGGTAGTGATATCTGCACTTGGGCTTAACTCATCGTACTCTTCTTAACAAACAAAGCTTTTCTTAAACGCATGACTTTGTTCAACTGGGATGATTTCGCGCACGAATCATCCTGTATCCCTTTTGTACAGTCTACACTGAGAATTACTTGTATATCAATGTTCCCATTCGTCTGGTTTGTTTGTCCCTTCTTTTGTATGTGTTTATACTCCGGGACTGACCTAACTAAATTAGAAACGAAATAATAAATGTATGTTTAATTAATTATCATTATGAACTGGTGATCTTTAGTGCCGGCTGAAGTACATAACTTACCCTAATCGGAATTTAATATTAATTATTCGATTTCTCTTATTTCTAATCGTTGACCTGGTTTAACGTATATGTACGCACACATAAGTAAGTATTCCTCTATCTATTGTGTACCGGCCCCTGAGAGGCGCAGCGGTATGTCCGCGGACTTTGTCTGCTAGAAACAGGGTTTAGATACTTGTGGTGGACAGAGCACAGAGGTCCCTTTGTATATTTGACCTTAATATCAAACAACAACATCTATTGTGTACCTTCATGATTATTTTAACTGGCTCATTAGGTATTCATTCATTGTTTCTCCACACTAATTCACCAGGCCATAGTTTATGTAATTGCTGGCTTATTTAACTTATCAATACGTCTCAAAGTGTCACCAAATACCGATGGTTTCTAGGTATTCTTGATGTTACATAATTGTAGTTACTTCTTGAAGTATCACTGAAAATGAATTACATAACTTACAGATACTTCTCGAAGCACAATAGAGAACTAAAGCTGAATCACACGGCTTAAAAACATTTCTTGAACTATCATCGATAATTAAACTGAATTACAAGGCTTTTATTAAAACTAAATTACGAGGCTTACAGATACTTGTTGAAGTACCAGCGAATAGAAGTATGCGCACCATAACTTAAATGAATAAACAGCAGTATCATTTAGAATAAAGCATCACAAATGCGTAAAATATTATCTGTGGGAGAAAAGACAGAGCAATTCTGAACGTATTTTTTTACAACACTCACAATTAACCGTGCGTAAGAATTGCGTGATAAATGTACACATGCCTTAACCAACATGACATGTGTATTTTTCTTTTATAAACACTGATTATTCCAGCCTTGGGGTTACCACTTATCGCCTACTTGACGTAAGCGTCCTTATTACTAAACTAAACACACATGTCAATGTCTTCTTTATAAATATGGATTTGCTTTTGTGTAATTTACATGAGAATAGAATATTCTGTGGATGAAAGATATTAAATTAACTTCATCAACGTGCAAAAATCCAATCAAATTCTCATGAAAAATCATCCATCATCTTCTCATACTTTTACTGTAGCCTCGATTTATGGCTATGAACAATTTTCATAAATGATAGGAACTTATTCCATACAAATGTTTAAATGTTTGTCTAAATATACGTTATCACTAGCTGTGTTCAGGTTTTCCGTGTATATATTTCTCAATTTCTATAATACCATTATTTACTGTGTTTAGCACTTAGGTTTATATTTCTCAATGTACAAATATATACCATTATTAATTGTGTTTGGAACTTACGTTCATAAATTTCTCAATGTTTTAAGACGTATGTTTACTAATTGTGTTATTTGGTCTTTACGCCAATAAATTTATAAGTGTCGAAATATTTGTCACTTTTAAATGTGTTTCTGTGATGACGAGAAAACCCACTTGTAAAGAAATATGTGTAAAAACGGATGGTTTGGGTTGTGAACCTGACGATGACCGAAGAAAGTCGAAACGTTGTTCGCTCCTCTACATAAACAATTTTTCAACACAAACCAGCCGTTTTTACATATATATTTAATTGTGTTTCGTCTTTACGTTTATAATTTTTTCCAAGGTATAATACGCCATTATTATCTGTGTTTGGTAACATTTATATTTAAATCTTTTTACAACGATTGAATTTATATGATAATTAAGCGTGTTTGGTTAAAGTATTTACAGATTTGGTAATGTCTAAATAAACGTAATTCTAACTTTATTTCGTACTAATTCTTACAAATTATGAAAGGCCTAATTATAATTTATAATTTATTGTGACTGCCTTCACAGGTTTGTCAGTGACTAACATATTCCATTTTTAACTGTGGTACTTGTATATACAAATTAACGAATTTCTAACATACGTCATTTAAGTTGTGTTTGGTACTTAACAAGTTTTTCAATATCTCACTTACGCCATTTTGTTTGTGTTTGGTACTTAACAAGTTTTTCAATATCTCACTTACGCCATTTTGTTTGTGTTTGGTACTTAACAAGTTTTTCAATATCTCACGCCATTTTGTTTGTGTTTGGTACTTGTATGCTCAAATTTTTCATTGTTTAACATGCCTCATTGTAACTGTGTTTTGTACTCGTATTTACAAATTTCTCAGTATCTAACATACGGCATTTTAACTGTGTTTGGTATTTGTCGTTACAAATTTCTCATTGTCTAACATACGTCATGATTAACTGTGTTTACTCTTGTATATAAATATTTCTCAGTATGTCGGTGTAACTGTTTGGTACTAGAATATACAGATTTCTGTGTCTAACATACGTCATTTCAGCTCATTGGTAAGTGAATATACAAATATCTCAGTATGTTATATACGTCATTTTAGCTCTGTTTGGAGGTTGTATTTACAAATGTCTTAGTGTCTAAAATTAAATAATTCTTAACAACCTTTTAATTGGCTGGTTGTATTTAAAACTTTTTAGTGTTTAAATATATATGATAAACAAGTGAATTTACGGAACTTGCATTTTAAATATCTTAATGTATAAATATACTTCACTCTTAACTGTGTTAGGCACTCACGTTAATAAACAATTTGTTATCTAAATTAAGGAATCATAATTCATTTAAGTCTGTTGCAAATTTCTAAAACACTGTTGTTTCTTGCTGAGACAGTGGTAAGTGTTCGGAGTTATAACGCTAAAATCAGTAAACTCAGCAAATAGCTCGATGTCGCTTCGCTATAAGAAAACTCACACACACACACATTGTATTAGATTGTGTTAAATTTTCTTTTCAAATTTCCAAGTAAGACCGGTGTTCTTTTTTTCTACTGACACATACGTGATTCAATAAGGCCTGCGTAGAAGGTCTAAAAAGCTGTGTAGAATTACCAACAGTATAGGTAAAGTATTACAAAATAAACCATTAGTAATACAGCAAGCAAAACCTATCTAAATACCTTAGAGCCGAATCTTATAACTTAAAATGCTTACATCAAAACAGAGCAGTAGCATGACACGTATGGTGTTACAGCAATGGTTTATAAACCAGCATACAACAAAAATTAAAAGTTTAACAAAAAACTTCGGGTCTGGAATTAAAAAAATGGATGATAAATTTAAAAAGGATGCGACATGGGTAGATTAAACTACTTTATAGCACACAGTGTACGTATTAATGAAAAAATAACGAATAATTAATACCTTTTGATCATAAAACTGTACAATACATGACAACAGATACTTATGGGTATGAAACTATTCTAACCATCGATTTGAAACACAATGACCATTACACATTGCGACATTAGATGAAAGGACACGAATGCGTTATGCTCATATAGTATAAGATGATAGATACAATACATATGGTATAAGATGATAGATACAATATATATGGTATAAGATGATAGATACAATATATATCGTATAATATGATAGATACAATACATATCGTATAAGATAATAGATACAATATATATGGTATAAGATGATAGATACAATATATACATTATTCATTACGACAAATGATGAAAAGAAAATATGTGTTATTCGTCATGAAGTTCTACCATAGATAATCTATATGTTATGAAAATACGACGATAGATAATAAACACATTATAAATACTTTGTTCCTATAGATAAACGTTTAGGCTGTAGAACAGCAATAAAAGCTTGTAATAAAATTCATCATATGAGAATAGACGTAACCATGTTAGCTTGTAATAGAATTCATCATGTGAGAACAGACGTAACAATGTTAGCTTGTAATAAAATTCGTCATGTGAGAACAGACGTAACCATGTTATATGGTTATAGCTAGGCTAATACTCCACATGTTTTCGCGCATTCATTAGGATTTAATCATTCTTTTATACAAGACAACAATTATTAATAATTTCTGATCAAAGCAAGTTACAGAATAGCTGTTGTCACTTTACTACTCTGCACGAGTACTTGTTCATTAGAATTCAACCGATATCTTATAAACGTTAAGAGCTTCTGATGAGGGTAAATTATAGAACATTACATTTTTAATGTTGCTAATATCTGAAACAATCATAACTTGGACCTCGTAACAATCGTATGACAAACAGTTATATATCCAATATTAATAATTAGGACAGTAATGCTGTGAAGACCCTAATGCATATACATATTTATGTTAGTTTAAATTAATGACGGCTATGGCACATAGAGGACGTGTGACTTCGCACGAATATACTAAAAAATCAAAGAAAATTATATTGGTAAAAAATTTCCACAATTTTATTTTAAAAGTAAAAGTTTTATTTGACTACCACCTTGGATACTTAATAAATGTAGTATCTATATTAGTGACAGCTATGATTCATGTTACTAGTTTATAAAGTAGCTTCACTAATACGCGTTATCAAGGTATACGTAGAAGCATCGCTTTGTGTTACTAAAACTTACGTAACAACACTGATTAGTGTTATTAAGATATAAGTAATAGCATTTATTTGTGTAATCAAGGTATACGTAACAGCATTACTTTTTGTTACTAAAACTTACGTAACAACACTGATTAGTGTTATCAAGATATACGTAACAGCATTTATTTGTTTATACTAAGCAGCATTGCTTTGTGTAACTAAAACTTACGTAATAACACTGATTAATGTTATTAAGATATACGTAACAGCATTTATTTGTGTTACCGAGGTATGCGTAACCGCAGTCATTCGTGGTACAAGGTTATAATGTGGCAGTAATGATTAGTGTTATTAAGATATACGTAGCAACACTGATTATTGTTACCAAGATATACGTAGCAGAAAGGAGAATAGCGCCTCTAAAAAGAATGGAGGGTTACAAAATGTCCAGATTGGAGGGTTCTTGTCAGTATCCGATAGCTCATATACTGATGTACAAGTAACTGCAGTTACATTTGATAAAAGTAAGTGAAAATGATGGTGTACTAACAAAACAGTGGCCAACTGTATTACAGCTAGATATTAAATGCAAGTTGAGTCAAAAGATGAAACACTTGAAACAAGTATATCAAAGGCGCCTACTTAAGGTCCATTTCTCTGTTTCTGTTAAAAATTCGCGCAATATTACACAGAGTAATAGCCGCCCCTAGTTTTAAACTGATAGAGAGAAAAGACAGATAAGCAAGAGCGGTTAAGTATCACCTCCAAACCACTCTATATAATTAATGATACTGAGCTATCATTCATAAAGTGCTCCAAAAAGCACTTTTATCTTTTTTTCATTAACTGGACGCGAACCACAAGCCTTTAAATTCAAAACTTGATAAGCTATGTTTTAATTCGTTCAAGACCCCGACATGCTAATTATTACTTGAGCTAAGTTAATAAGCTTTCTTTGGCTACAAATTATATATAAAGTTAAAAGGTCAAACTTGTTAAATTTGATGAAACTAATACCCGAAAACAGCATGTTCTCACACAATATAGTCGTATATGTTAATCCAAAGGAAACATGGACCTGTTCATCCGAATATATATATGTATGCAAAACCACATCCTAGGTTCGCTGGGACATTTTTGTATCAAATATGCAATAAGTTTTCCGTCACATCATTAGTACGTTACGAAACCGTATATTTTTTAATCTCCCAATTTTTCGTCGTGTTGGCGGATCTGAGCTCAACGTGTGTACCATGTGATGTAAGTTTTATATCGTTACACTCGTTAAATTTTGATGTCTACAAACAACGCACATACAACACACAAATAGGTATATATTTTTTGTTTTATGAACAAGAACTCTAAAGTTACCAAAACAGACCAATTTCTGACTGTAATCATAGTATACGGTATCAGAAATTATTCTTTATATCTTTGTTTCGACTATCAAATACAATTCTGTGTCTTTACTTAAACGGGTTTATCTGCTCAACTCGATCATGGCTGTAACTGATAATACCCTAATAGTCGTCTTACTCACGTCTTTAAACGAAGCGAACAAACGACTAACGATCTGCACTAGCCCTCCACTTCGGCCATGACAGGGATTGTATCTCTGTTGGGCGGGCTTCCGTCGTACTCTTACCGGACGAGGTGGTTCTCATTGGTGGTAACGAAGCTCCGCTTTGGATAC
Source organism: Carcinoscorpius rotundicauda (assembly GCA_011833715.1). Classification (NCBI taxonomy): domain Eukaryota; kingdom Metazoa; phylum Arthropoda; class Merostomata; order Xiphosura; family Limulidae; genus Carcinoscorpius; species Carcinoscorpius rotundicauda. Next base: position 14,003,117 of record CM022404.1, read on the forward strand.
GATTTGAAGGGGAACTCCTTCTTAGGGTAATAAATAATTCCAAGTAGAAAGAACACCCAAGTCGAGGTAGTTTTAGTTTGACCTTTCGCAAGAAGAAGGCTATTAAAATTGTTTTATCAATGCTGCTTACTTCGGGTGTTACGAGCGCTTGGCTAGTGTGGGGAGAAAAGTGAACATTTACCCTTATGGTATGGTCAGGTGGTTCAGGTACTTCACTCAAAAACCGAGGGTCGCGGGTTCGAATCCGTGTCACATCAAACTTGCTCGCCCCTTTCAGCCGTGCGGGCGTTATTTTGTTACGGTCAATCAAACTATTTGTTGGTAAAAGAGTACCCCAAGAGTTGGCGGTGGTTGGTGATGACTATCTGTCGTCCCTCTAGTCTTACACTACTAAATTAGGGACGGCTAGCACAGATAACCCTCGTGTAGCTTTGCGCGACATTAAAAACAAACCAAACCCTTATGGTGTCTCGATGGTGGGTAGTAAAGGACAGAGTTGAAGATATTTTGGACTAGCCTCCTCTTATTTATTTACAAAGGTCAAACAACAGGAATGTTCGAAATAAGACACCATCGTCCTGTTAAACCATTTTTAGAGCATACAACACCGTACGAAAAAACGTTTTTCTTAAGAAAACAATATTTGCAAACATGGCTTTTTAGCAAAATAAATTAGTGTCACGCTGTCTGCAAGGCTTAAATATATAATGTATGCATAAAACGCCAATGTACGACTGTTATTTAAAAGTTGTTTCTTAAACCACTCTCGTAAGGCTTCACTAATGTGTGAAGATTTTGGTGTAAAATGTGTGAAAATGGTGGTATAAAATGTGTGAAGATATTGGTGTAAAACTCTGCTTTATTTACTTCATGTTTGTTTGCTTTTTTGAAAATATATGATTCGAACAAAACAAATTTAAACAGTTTGTTTGTTTTGGAGTTCCATAAAAGCTACTCGAGGGCTATCTGTGCTAGCCGCCCCTAATTTAGCAGCGTAAGACTAGAGGGACGACAGATAGTCATCACCAACCACCGACCCGGGCGCGAACTCGCGACCTTCGGATTAGGAGTCATGCGCCTTACGCGCTCGGCCATGCCAAGCCGAATTTAAACAGAAACAAAATCTTCAGCTTTCAGTGGTAATATTACGAATTTATATTACACTTTTTCACACTCGATGTTTATCTTAGTAAATAAAAAAATAGGAAGTTGTAATCCATAAAAAGTACAATATACCTATTATTACTCAGAATTTATAGATTTCAATACAAAAATAAATTTCTGGTGATTTAGGGTTTCTAAAGACTATCTTATGACCATGAAAATAAAATTTCACTGCATAATAACAAACAATAAAATTACATCGCTATATATGATAATGTTCTAAAGAAATATTTTTGGCTAAAAATTCAATCAAATTTTGGTTTTACATTCACCAGGAAGCTACAACGTCTAATACGCTTTTTATTGTGTTGATTCATCTTCGTCAAGTTTCTAGATTAAGTCGAGTGTTGCTTTGAAAGGAACGGTTCTGAACGTGTTAGTTACGTTAAACAATCTACTGAATTCATCAACGTGATTATTACGGGATAATTTTGCAAGTCAGTATGTACTAAAAGTTAATTAAAAATTGTTATTTTAAAATTTCTGTTAACATTTTGTGTGTATTCTGTACGAGAGAGTAAATGTCACTTGATTTTTTTAGATCAGGAATCAAATTAGAATATTTGAGCGTTTTTTTCAAGAACAAGTCTGTTTTTTAAGGTTTTTCTACTCGAATGTTTCATAATAATTTTTGTAAAGTTTCTAGGCAAACTCGATTATGAACCACTATTGTGGTTTACGATAGAAGAAAAACATGCACTCATAGACTGAAATAAAAGGTTGTTACCTTTATTACTACTAGAGTTATATTGATGAAATAACATGCACTAAACTAATGGATGTCAACACATCCATTGCTACTAGTATGATGTTGAATAAATACTATACACTCATAGACTGAACTACCTTTATTACTACTAGAATTATATTGATGAAATAACATGCACTGAACTAATGGATGTCAACACATCCATTATTACTAGTATCATATGCAGAAAACAGCCCTTACTAATAGACTTAACTAAAAGGTCAACACATCCATTACCACTAACATCATATAGAGAAAATAACCTGAACTGATACATCTAATTAAAAGGCCAACACTACTACCATTACTACAAGCATCTTACAGAGAAAATAACATGTGCTAATAAACTGAATAAAAGGCTGACACATCCATTACTAATAATAAGCCTTTTTCGAACTACTTAAACAACACTGCCTCTGGTTACGCAGAATATAAACCAATTTTAGCGTTTCCAGCCTTCGTACTGGTTGTAAAAGACACTGCTCTTAACCCACGCTTTTTCATCTGTGCAGAACTATGTAAGAATAGGTCTAACGTGCTGGCTTGGTTTTCAATGTTTAAGTGCCAGAATCTCTGGTAGAGTCTGTTGCCAAAGTTAATTAACTCCCTCTTTTCATCAGTTAACAACATAAAGATCTGAACCAGTTAAACTTTCATCACTGAGCTATTGAAATGTCTGAAGTAAATAAGTGTGCTTGAATACCTCATCGTGTACAAACACAAACTTCTGAACCAGTTAACTTTGTCTTAATGACATTTTCATTAGACATCAACGGAAACATTTGAATTACGCGTTGTGTGTAAGACCCTTTTTGTAAGTGCTTTTAGAATCTTCCAGGAGTTTAACCTTCAAACTAATTTTTCTACAGCGTATTAAACAACTTGAATGGCTTTTCTGTAGCAGTATAGCTTAAAAATGGTTTAAAATCATTTTACAAAAATTTCACCAGTTTACCATAATTACTAACACATGTTTTAGTCTCACAAGAACGTAAAGAGGGTTAAATAAATGTCTTAATATTGTATGAATATTTTCTATACGTGGTAAATCCAGTATTTGAAACAAGACAACGTAACTACATCGTTGTTGAATTTCGTTTGTTTTAAATTTTGGGCAAAGCTACCCGAAGGCTATCTGCGCTAGCCGTCCCTAATTTAGCAGTGTAAGACTAGAGGGAAGGCAGCTAGTCATCACCACCCACCGCCAACTCTTGGGCTACTCTTTTGCCAACGTATAGCGGGATTGCCCGACACATTATAACGCCCCCACGGATCACGAGTCAAGTACCTTAACCACCTGGCCATGCCGGTCCTGTATTTAGAGGAAATATATGACAATACAACAAATGGTAAAACTGGGGTACAATGCATATACAAAATGGTAAAGTTGTACTTACTCCACAGTTACATTTTCGCCTTAATGATAAAATTATTTAACAACAAGGTGAAGTTTATTATTTGTTGTTAAGTGCAGAAGTATAGAATGGGCTATGTGTGCTGTATTTACCACAGGTACCTGCAGTTAGCGTTATAAGACTTCAGACTTACTGCTGAGTGGGCAACAGACAAGGGACAATCTGTACTTGGAATGACTTATCTATTAAACGGCCACGTTTCAAATTTTATTGTTTATCTAATTTAACATGTTTTTTTATCATTTTAGTACAAAGCTACCTGCTATCTACGTAGACGTAGCTACATTTAAGCTGATAGATTAAGAAGGAAGTCAACTCGTCAACAGCTCTCATCGCCAAGTCCTAAACCACTGTTGTCTGACCAAATAATAAAAGTTGACCGTCACTCTTACACGGCCTGAAAAATGCGGAGCTCGTTTTAACAGCAAAGGACGTGATCCAAGGATTCTCTTTTCTAAGAAAGGTTAGCACAGGGTCACACCCAACCCCTAAAGTTGTAAAATAGTGAAGGTTGATGTAACAGAAGCCACTAAAAGTGTGGCTACTGAATTGTAAATTAAAATTTATTTTATCATTGCATTCACAATATAATTAACAATGACATAGGCATGTGAACTTATACTTCATAAAAGTTGTTTTGGTTTTATTAACGAATTTTTCATAATTCAGCTACTCAAATCTAATAAAAAAAAATTTTCTGTCCCCTTAGAATTTTTTTACAAATCGAAAAGAAAAAAATTATTTCGTTCACCACAGTTAACATTTTTTATTAATTTGTTTGGGCTCTACAACAGTCGATAAGACTCTCACGTCGCGATTGGTCTAGAGAAATCTATAGTCAGTGGTTGTCAACCTTTCAAGCATAATACAAGTGACCTGATTTCAAAGAAAATGATTTAGTTATGTAAAAATATGTCTGATCATTTGTAAAAAAATGTTCTTGATAAAGAAAAGTGGATATCATTTTCGGATTCAACATACAGAAATTACTGTGAACACAAAAATGTAAAGACAATAAAACCATCGTAGGCCTGTATAATCTATCAGCTTATAATCTAGACTATAGTAAGTTACGCTTCAGGAAAAAAGTCACTATGAATAGAAACTAGTAGCTTAGCATATAAATCTATACTTGGCATGAGTATGGAAATAAAACAAGAACTGTTTTTAATTTCCACATAATATTTTCTGTGTAAACTTCACAAGTATGGTAAATATATATTTTCATGTTTGATCTGTTTTGAAAAAATGCAGGTTGTTTGGTGTTTGGGAACATTGATTATAGATTTATTTACAAGGAATTTGGTTTCGAGTCTAGTAAGTTTAGAAAATTTCCTAACATTGTAATATTAAAGTGAAAAATTTATTTCCTTCTAAGACACAGTCAGTCTTATGTACCTTTAATAATGTGTAATAGTTATTGTTATTCATAGAATTAAAAGTAACGGTTACTATTGTTCGAGGAATACCTTTGAAAACTGTTGCATAAAGTCCTCCATTAGTGTGAGTTATTTAGCAGTTTGTAATTACATTGAATAATATCTCTGTCATCAGTTGTTGTGTTTATGTCAATAAAGGAGAAGATTAAATTAAAAAATATATTTGGACTAAAATTTAGGTTATAGTTGTTATCCTTAAATAAAAAGCTACAAAATAGGTTACTTTTGATGTGCCCCACGCGAGTATCGAAACAGAATTTTTAGCGTTGAAAAATAAGTCTCTCAGATTTACCTCCGAATCATTTGTTAAAAACAATAAAATTCAATGTTTCATCAGCGTTGAATACTGGATAAGTTTTCATATGAGAACAACGGGAAACATTTAATGATTTATTTAACTTAATATTGCTAAAACATGCTCGCCCTCCCAGCCGTGGGGGCGTTATAGTATTACGGTCAATCCCACTATTCGTTTGTGAAAGAGTAGCCCAAGAGTTGGCGGTGGGTGGTGATGACTAGCTGCCTTCCCTCTAGTCTTACACTGCAAAATTAGGGACGGCTAGCACAGATAGCCCTCGAGTAGCTTTGTGCGAATTCCCAAAAACAAAACAGTAACGAATCGGAAGATAAATGAATTCAAAATAACGTCAGTTACCATATTTTCTGGAATTAATAAAAACTCGTAATATATGGCATTATACTTCCTGCAGGCCTATTTGTTTTATTTAAAAACTATACAGTTTCACATTTATTTTACATTGTATATATATTTACACAAGATCATTTGTCTATTTTTTAACACAAAGCTATTCTCAGGTGGTTAAGGAGCTCGACTCGTAGTCTGAGGGTCTTGGGTTCGAATCCCCGTCACACCAAACATGCTCGCCCTTTCAGCCGTGGTGGCGTTATAATGTGACGGACAGTTCAATTATTCGTTAGCAAAAGAGTAGCCCAAGAGTTGGCGGTTGGTGTTGATGACTGACTAGCTGCCTTCCCTCCAGCCTTACGCTGTTAAATTAGGGACAGCTATCACAGATAGCCTTCGTGTAGCTTTACGTGAAATTTAAAAACAAACAAACACAAAGTGGGCTATGATCATCGAGGCTATCAAACCACACTTTTAACGTCATAAGCCCTAAGACTTAACACATTTATCCACTAGGGGGTTGTGTAAGATAGATCAAAATAAAATATAGGAGACAGAGTTAAAATTATCTTATAGCAGTTCTATCCACTGTCAAGGCTGTTTGTACCGAGAACAGGAGAAGAAACAAATAATCAACAACATCAAAAAACGCCTTATTTCGTCAGCCGTGTATGATTTTTGGCGTAGCTTACCACGCCTCTCTTCACTTGTAAGCAATCGGCGTACAGCTACAATGAGACCAACAGTTTGTTACTTTGTTTCGCACAAAGTTACAGAAGCACAATATGCAATAGTTGTGCCTAATTTTGGACTCATAAACTAGAGGAAGAAAAACTAGTGAACAGCAGTTCCCGTTACCTCGTGTGTTTCTGTAATTAAATACCAAAGTTTAATCGTGCCTATTGTAATACATCCACAATCCCAAAGTTCTGAGCAGACTTAACCTTCACAGTTCGACATACTAACAATTAGTCCGTGGCTGACGAGAGCTTGTTAGAGAAATCACGATTTTAATGTTATTTCAAACTGAGAATGAACACACACACACACATATCATTATACAATATTATGCTAAAACATTTGAACTATCATTAACTCTTAAGAAGACGTTCCCGCTTATAGTTTAGGCCTAATTCTATAACAAACAATATGCTTAAAATTATCTTATTGTGATTGCACGGATGTCAAAACTAAAATATAATATGTATAACATACATGATTAGATACATTTTGATGCTAATTTTAATATATAAGAGTTAAGCTGTATTTTAAAAGCAGTCATAATCAAAATGTTATAATATAAAAAAATGGAAGTTTATTAAAAGTAACAGTCTTTAAATTAATGTTGTTGTTTTAATTATTGGTTAGACTGTTACTACTGTTTTACAAAATTAAAATTTATTTAAATCACATAACAGTTTTTAGAACACACCTTCTCTTGTCCCAATCTTCAACGAAACAGAAATTCACAGGCAATGATTATAAATAATGACGCAACGCATATAATTATATAGATGCTTCGTACAAGAAATCATTAACAATATGTTTTCTTAAAGAGAGTAAAAACAAACAAACAACAGTGTTAGAAGAAAAACATGATTTCTGTTTTCATTTTTCAAGGAGAGTACATGTATAACCCATTAGTAATTCTAAAATTTAAAACACAAAACAAAAACATTATGAACTTTTTGACCTTTTTAATATGTTAGCTGTACCTTTAACATAAAAACCTCCATCATCACCACTTAGTTATTCAAAACTTTGTGCACAAAAATCAAGTCTCCGAGGTTATATAGTTCTTCGGTGGCCTAAGCTCACGTGCATAATTATTTTTTCAAAAACTAAACTCCTTTATGTCACTATAATATACTTTTCAAACGTTTGTTTATAACTAAGCACAAAGCTAAAAAAAAAGGACCGTCTGTGCTCTGCCGACGTGAGTCCCTACATAAGGTGGGGGTCACCAGATAAAATCTTTACACCGTTATGCATATCGAACTTCCACACTTTAATTACAAGAAATTTCCTGGGTTTTCAAAGTGCTTAGAGTGCATGATGTTAAAATACCCTGCTTTGGTCTTCCAAATTTCTACAGAAAATCAAGATCGTTGTGGTTTATATTCAACATTGTAAGAACTGTGTAAAAGTCAAGGTTATTGGGTTGGATAGGTTTTATAACAAGCCGTATGGAAGTTCTTTAAAACTTTCATTACATCTTTTGTGTTAGGATTCATGTTTCAATAAATAACGATATTACAACGACAGTGAAGACCTTTGTACACAGACACATATAAACTTTTATAACTCTGATAAAATAGTAACTTTTTAAAAAACAATTACAAATAATAGAAAAATAATAAAAATTGTTAATGTAAATTTAGAAATGTTGTTATTACAATAATATTCTAATAATCTATATATTTAGCAAAGTTTAGAATATATTTTAATAATACAGGCCTGCGAATTTAAAGTTCTTAAATGTTGTTTTGGTTTTTAATAGCGGATTTTCCTTGATTCAACTACAAAGATTTCGTAAATAATGTGTTTTCTATGACGTAAGATTTTTAAATTTTTTTTTACAAATCTGAAAGAATATTGTTTGTTTGTTTTTTCAATTTCGCACAAAGCTACTCGAGGGCTCTCTGTGCTAGCCGTCCCTAATTTAGCAATGTAACAGTAGAGGGCAGACAGTTAATCATTACCAACCGTCGCCAAATCTTGGGCTACTCTTTTATTAACGAATAGTGGGATTGATCGTAACATTATAACACCCACACAGCTGAAAGTGCGTGCATGTTTTATAAGACAGGGATTTGAACCCCCGACCCTCAAATTACGAGTTGAGTGCCTTAACCTAACTGGCCATGCCGGGCCTGGTCTAGAGAAACATATAGCCACTGGTTGTCAACATTTTATACTTAACAGATTGTGACCCGATCTGAATGGGAATAGTTCACGTATGTTAAAAGTACAGATGACTTTTTGTGAAAAACCTGTACGTGATGGATAAAAATAGATGTCATCTTCAGATTCAGCGTACAGGAATTACCATAGAAGAATACGTAAAAATTTCAAGACAATAAACCCTCGCAGTCCTATAAAGTAAAACCTTAATAAAACTATTAAGATTTTGCGCACTTTGATAAACAACACAAGTCACTTATTATTATTTAAATTAAAATTTGCTTTTGTAGTACTCCTTTTTTTCAAAGTAAGACAATGTCGTCTATATTAATTTTTATTTTATTTCTAAAGTTCGATCGACGGCAAAAACTATCATTCGCAAGTTACTGTCGGATAACGATATAACAATGCATCAGATGTAAGCTTTTGTGTGACTTTAATTTATAATGATAAAACAAGTTGTGAAACGAACTGAAATTATAGAAATATCGGATGACTTACACCCCCCAAATAAACTAAAACACTCGGGTCTGCATTTAGATGAAGAAATAGTAAGAATATAAGCTGGAGAAAGTTTTATATATAAAAAAAGAACTTTCTTCTCAAGTGATAGAAAACCAAACAAAAACACAAGGATATATAAAGAGTGATAATAGAAAAGTGGAACTCCAACCAGAGGCTGTATAGGCAGAGAACATGTGTAGGTACTCTCCAACACCATGTCTGCTCAAGGGGCGAGAAGTTTTGTACGGGTTGGGCTGAGAAATTGATGGTCGTTACCATTTGAAGAGAACCGGCACTTTAGGCAGCTGGGGATGTTCCCACAAGCAACAAAATGGCTGCGTTTTCTTCTTATTTTTCTTTCTTTTATAATCAGTTGTACCATAATATTTCCCTAAAATCTGGATTATGATTTCCTGTTTGTGTGGCTCAGACTTTAATCCAAGTCACTTCTTTCTCTCATTCAGCTGATGAACATTATTTGCACAAATACCGAATTACGAACAAATCTATTTGCACAAGTCAGAGTCTTTTGACCAGACATCGTTTCAGTATGGGTTAATTTTCTATTCCTCGTTTTCAGAGACTTGTGCCAAGGAAGATCTTGTGATACCTGTGATTCAAAGGACTTTCTACATTGGTTTATTCAAAAATCGAAGAGGTGTTGACGACCTTCCGGTGACGTGCTGAACCTCAATATGGCTGGGCGTGGTCTAATAGTCAGTGTCCCACACTATAGATATTCGTGTCTTTTCTTCGTAATTATGAGCAGTGGGTATGGTATAAGAGTGACTGTAAAATCCCAATGTTTGATTAGGCAAGAGTGAGCAAAGAAATTGATGCTTTTGATTGGCTGTCTTCCTCCTAATCTTTCCGCTCAAAATTAGGGATAGCTAGTGTAGGTGGCTCTTTTATAGATATTGCGCTAAAATTCTCAAATAAAATAATCAGAAACATTTCGAGCTTTCCAAGCTGATGTTTCGCGTTTATAAAAAGGAAAAACCAAAAACAGAGCGTGAGGAACAGTTCTTCTAATAGCACCACGTGGTAGAAAATTAATTCTCAATGCCAGGAATATTGATCGCTTCATGTTTCTCATCCAGCTCGTTCTTTTGTGCAGAAACCTTGTTCCCATGAAATGTGATTTCGTGTACCCCATTAACGTTATTGACAGGAGTAAAACAGCCAGTCAGAGCTTTCCTTCTTATGAGCAGAGCACAGCGGTAGTGGTTCTGAACTACTGTTACCTGAAGACCTTTGTTTCCAACGCAACGGAGTTGCAGAGCGGTGACCACGTTAAATATATGTTATGATTGTAATGAATTCGAGACGTTTTACGATTCTTGTTGGCTATACCGATGTCGCCATTTTTTTTCTTATTTTGTCAAGAAATAAAATCCAACCTTCGTTATCAATACTAACGACGTAAATTAATTCTATTCTATGACAATGTAATTGTTACACTTACAACAATAATTTTTTCTGTAGCAACATTCAACTGTTTTTAATTTAAAATAAGAATAAAATTTTAATTGCAAAGAAATACCAGAAAAAACGATATCTCGTAGAGCAACAAAGTAATTTATTTCAATTAAATTAACGTGATGTTACTTTACTTTCTTAAGCCTGGAAGTAAACCAAAATATCACGTTAAAATATTAGTAATGAATTATTGTAGAATATGAATCTGATATATGTGCAGAAGATCGATATTCAATACATTATTTACACTCGGGCATTCTTTAGTATAAATGAAATTTTCGTAGCTTTATATGTTCCCACCATAACTTTCTATTAAAATAACAATTCTTCCCCCTCTCCACCGGACTGGAAAGCAACAAATTTACGAATTTATAAAGCAAAAATTCCGAGTTCGATTCCCACAATGAACTCAGCAGATAGCTCAGTTCTGCTAAAATAAAGAGATAACAGTTCTGTATTTGAAAATCATATTTTGCTTTTAAAGAAATACAGTTATTAAAATTAACACTAAAATTTACGAATACCAACAAGACCGTATTTTTGTCTGTTTTTCAGAAAAGTGATAGTTGTTATTATTAACATGACTATGATTAGTCCATAGTTGAAAATTTCAATACGACGATTAAAGATAAAGTCACCTGATGCAACTTTAACTTCAATATATCTTACAGTTCTATAGAAATAACAATTATTAAATACGCATTTAAAGTGTTACAGCATACATATATATACATATAACTTTTTATATGAACAGAAATATAAGAGGAACGACGCTGTAATCACTTTGTTTAACCTAAGTCTAACAATTATATTTTCACAAAACGAAACGAAACTGCACATAAAGCATTCATTAAGTTAACATCATAATTTAGAGTTTTCTCAGTAATATTTCGTAAAGGTAATAAACGACTTAGTTACTATAGGGCACATGTTTCAGACCGACTAGGCACCCCAGCGGCTCAGCGGTATGTCTGCGGACTTACACGCTAAAATACGGGTTTCGATACCCGTGGTAGGCAGAGCACAGATACCCCATTGTGTATCTTTTATGCTTAATTCAAAACAACAACAACACATCGAGTAAATAAACAACAATTTTTCGGTAGGACCTCTAGTTTTTAGAGTTATTTTAACGAATTTTAATTTGTTATGCTGTTCTCGGCATTACTGTATAAAACGTGATGAGCACGTGCTTGTAGTTGACTCTGTAAATTTTCCATCTTTTTGGCTGTGTTTATTAAGAAAAATAATTAATAATATTTACTAATTTTATGTCATCCATCTTCATTTGTCACGTTAAAACCTAAGCTTATCAAAAGCACTCCTATTTGTTCCCCAAATTTTGTTGTTTTCTTTATCATTTTGTCTTAAGCATCATAACAAATACATTGTATATATTATTGGTTACGAAGTAGTAAAATAGTACAAATGGATTTTAACTACTCCATGCGTTTAACCACACCGCATTTTCTGGTTATGGGACATTGCATAAGGTTAGTATTAGTTATCCATAAGCCATTACCACCCATGATTATAATGAAATTAAAACAGCAAGAAAAATCTTATTGCTAAGCCTACTTTGATCACATGGAGAAACGATTCAGTGTGTGTGGTCTTGTACGTTAAATGTTCCAAAAACAACACTTCTCGTTGTTTTAACGGAATGACATTGAATGGTATGACCTGTTTTCCATGATATTTCATCGAAAGATAATTACATTAGACAGAAATCTAATTATGTCCGTGCACATGAACGATCGCAAAACGGTCGAATTTCGGACAGAAAATGTTTACAACTGAATGAAATCTGTTATCCATTCGGTGTATATAATTACAGTATGAAAGGAGAGCTCTCTCTCTCTCTAGTTTCTAAGCAAATGATGCAGCTAGCAGAAACAGTTGAGGTAATTGAGGTTAATTCTGTTAATTTAATTTCACAGTCCTGGAAGGTCGCTGATTAATGAGGCTTCATCATGTAAACAGGTCGTCGTTTGTTTTCCATAACTCTGGTTGATGTTTCTAAACTACCCAAACTTTCTACTCTGCTGTCTCAACTATTGATTCCCAGAGTTAGAGCACTGTATAATCAATTGTTCCCCTCTAGTGAGATAAGAAAGAAACAGGAGTATGTCATCAAGCACCCTCACGGCAAATTAATGAGAAATGGCTAAAAGATGGGAAACCACATGCCTATCTATACAAGTACATTGTTTAGCTGCCAATATGTTATTATCATAGTGAAGATAGATGACGTGACACGACTATTTTCTTCTCGGTAAACTTAAAACCTGAAAACACCGGGAAAAACAAGAAATTTCGTCCATTTACGTATTTTTATCAAGCCCTTTATAACCATGAAAATGTGTAAAACTATTAGTGCAGAATTCTGGTAACCAAATGGTAAGTGAACTTTACCAAAAATTAGAAACAATGCTTATTTTATTTCTATTTCTATAATTAGGGTTCGCATCCCGGTCACGCCAAACATGCTCGCCCTTTCAGCCGTGGGGGTGTTATAATGTTACAGTCAATCCCACTATTCGTTCGTAAAAGGGTAGCCTAAGAGTTGGCGGTGGGTGGTGATGACTAGCTGCCTTCTCTCTAGTCTTACGCTGCTAAATTAGGGACGGCTAGCACAGATAGTCCTCGAGTAACTTTGTGCGAAATTCAAAAACAAAAACAAAAAACTTTCTTTAATTTTCGTAAAAGCCTATGATTTTTAACCGTTCATACATTTGAAGTGATACTTTTAAGGCAACTAGATAACCTCATTTACTGCTAACTTTGGGACCACTCTTTTCCAACAAATAGTTGGATTAACTCTCACCTTGTTACGTTCCCAAGCATATTCAGTGATAGGTTTCAATTCCGCCAACCAAAGAATCTAATTCAATAGCCATATTAGTTTTGTTGGCATAGTAATATACTTACCCGCTATCGAGATACGATGTTCATGTTTCAGATAATTTACAAACAAAAATACATTAAAAGATCTTTGTTTAATGTATAACTTCTGCTTTCTAAAGAGTGGTATTTGTCAAGTCCGTAGATTAATTCCATAGACTAAAAATAACTTCTAATTGAACAAGAGTCATTTTCAATGTAAAGAAAGCTTTCTATTAAACTGGAATCATCTTCACATTAAAGAGAATGTTCTAATCAACTAAAGACTTCTTCAGATTAAATAAATTTTTCTATTAAACTAGAATTATCTTCACATTAAAGAGAATTAAAGAAAGCTTTCTATTAAACTAGAACCATCTTCACATTAAAGAGAATTAAAGAAAGCTTTCTATTAAACTAGAATCATCTTCACATTAAAGAGAATGTTTTAATCAACTAAAGACTTCTTCAGATTAAAGAAAGCTTTCTATTAAACTAGAATCATCTTCAGACTAAAAGAACTTTTTATTCAACTATAATCGTTTTCAGACTGAAGTCAAGAGAGCTTAGCAGTAACTATTATTTTAAAAGTGTGTGCTTGTAAGTGAATAGGATTTCTTTCAGTTAAGACTCTATCACTATGTTTCTACCAATTATCGTTAATCTTGCTTATTGTAAAATCAAAGCAATAATTATCGAAATAACACTAAGATTGTTTTTATCGAATGTAACATTGAGGTTGATTTGCTTTTCTAGCACAAAGGTACACAATAGATTATCTACATTCTACTGCCAAGAGAAATCAACCTGCGAATTTTAACGTTGTAAGTCAGTACCTTGGAGCTGACACACTGGAACCACAATTTAAAGAAATGTTAAGCCTGAATGCAACATTAAAAATACGTTACAGAAACTTTGTGTTGATTTTTTGACAAATATATTTAAAAGCATTCTGTTATAAATTTTAATAACTTAAGCTACTGTCCCTCATTTTGACCTTTCGTATTCTTTATTTTTCCAGAAAATACTATGAAATCAAAAAAACACTGGGACTTGTCCAATCAGCTAATGTATGGATCCAAAAACACTGGGATATGCCTGATGAGTCAATGTATGCAACCAAAAAACACTAGGACATACCCAGTGAGTTAATGTATGGATCCAAAAACACTAAAGCGATAGCCAACTCAATGACAGAACAATTCAGCGACAATAAATCACATCGAAAGACAGTTTGTCAACTGGACAGTTGTCAAAATACAAATAGTTGAAAAATTAAGTTGTCGACAACTGTGTCATGATATGGATTTTTGTTATATTTACGTTTTTATGCATGTTTATAAGTACATGAATCAGGTTTACGACGTACATGTGTAATCTGTTGCATGTTGAATAGATAAATACAAACTACAATGATTTAATCCAGACGAAACAAGTTTCCGAAGCATTGAACTTTTAACCCAAAAGTTAACCGAATAAGAAAATAACATAAACAATATTGAAATATAATCTATTATAGATGCCTTATAGCAAAAAATAAAAAATGACACAATAATGAGTTACACAGTAAAAGACTTACAATCTTACTGAAAAGTTGAACTATTTATTTTACTTCAAAAGCCATAATAATTCACCTAGTCTACTATTGGCGATACTACCGGCATATTAGAAGTTTTGGTATGTCAATGAGTTTGTTGGCAATGATATTATTGTGATAATGGGTTGTCGCCGGATCGTCTGTCGAATAGTGATATTATCGACGAATTGAGCGGCGCCGAGACGGTTATCGTCCAATTGACTCTGAACTACTTTAGGACATGCATGATGAGCTGATCTATGTAACCAAAAACACTAAGCTAACACTCTGATGAGCTAATGTATGAATCATGCACCACCACATAGCAGGCAAAGTGCGAATCTGTTTTATTTCTTTAATCGTAATTCCTTATCATGAACTCGTAATTAAAATAATATTCATCCATCCGTAAATTTAATTCGGCCCGGCATGGCCAGGTGGTTAAGGCACTCCAGCTCGTAATCCGAGGGTCGCGAGTTGAAATCCCAGTGACACCAAACATGCTCGCCCTTTCAGCCGTAAGAGCGTCATAAAGTTACGGTTAATCCCCACTGTTTGTTGGTAAAAGAGTAACCCAAGAGTTGGCGGTGGGCGGTGATGACTAGCTGCTTTCCCTCTAGTCTTACACTAATAAATTAGAGAGAGTTAGGGCAAATATCTGTCGTGTAGCCTTGCGCGAAATTCAAAACAAACCAAACACATTTAATTCTTATACTTTACATCAAAACATTAAACTGAAAACCAATGAAGGTACTAACGTTATTACACTGCCTAATTGTTGTTTTGAATTAAGCACAAAGCTACACAATGGGTTATCTGTGCTCTGCTCACCACGGGTATCGAAACCTGGATTTTAGCGTGTAAGTCTGCAGACATACCGCTGAGCCACTGGGAGGCTGCATTGCCTAATACAAAACTAGACTGATTCTATGATCCTGTTAATCTCTTTCTACAAGTATTGGTTAAGGATAAAAATCAATATTCCATGTAATAAGCCCGTTTCTTCTTCTCGTTTTTGTGTTTATTTTACTGTATAATTTTAGATACAGGGTGTCCAAAAATTAGTTGAACTTTATGTTTGCTAGATTTAATAAGATTCTTTACCTCAGTTCACGGACACCTGTATATTTATATAGTTTCTGAACAAGATCTTCACACGTTTTTGTCTATTTCCTGGTTATTCAATCAATGAATATTTTAGAAGTAAAGTTATAAATAACCAATAGAAAACAAACGATCATTTTTATCACTCATTTCTTGTTCTTTTCTCATTTCGACATCCCAACTTTCTGAGAAAATTGGACAGTTTTTCTATATTGTTTGTATTTCTGTGTATCAGAAAATTCTTGGTTTTTTCTTTACTTAAGTGTACTCTTCTTTCTGAAAGAAATGGACCACCTTTCCTTATTAATATTTGTTTTTGTTATGAATTTGGAAGGTCGAGTTTTCTTTCTCAGTGATGATTTTTGCTTTCAAGCAAAAACTACATTTTCCATTATTATTTTTTTCTTTATTATTATCATAAATCATCGTAAATGCACAGAAAAGAAAATATGCACTTTTGTTTTTTTAAAATTAATAATTTTCCACACTTTTAATCAGCACCGAACTGGTGGAAAAAAAAAGTTACCTTGTTTCGTATCACCTTTGTTTGTTGACTACAGCTACTTAAATTATTTGTCGGTCTTGAAAAAAAGAAAGTATTTGAGGATGTGAAGATGTCACAATATTTATTAATTAAAATCAAACAAAACATCAGACTTATCAACTTTCAGTTTCTTCTGGTTCATTAGCATCTATAATAGAGGACGTAAATGAATTAGAGACAATCATATACATAAAATGTTTTTTTTAATATTTCCCTAGTGTTTTGGAGAAAATTCTATTTTTTATCAAACTGCTTTCCCTTCATTCACATAAGACAAAACGGGTTTCGTGCATTTCTATAAACCTTCTTTTTCATATTTATGGCGTTTCTTTTCTGGACATTAACGGAACTGGGAAAGCAACTCCAATATATTAGCTTTCTGTATTGTAAACAAATTCATATATTTATTTCGCAACATTTTTACCTATAATTATCTACAGTTTGCCCTTTCTTAACAACTGGCGAAATCAAAGTGAGTTTTAGTTTGAAATTCATATAAAAAGTTTATGATCACAGTTAATTGTAAAGTAAAAGATACAAATGCGATAATTATTAAAATTCCATTTTTAAAATTAATATACCTTAAAAATTAACCGCCCTAAGTTACATAAAGCATTATATGTTACTCGGGACAGTTTGGTGTTGATACAAACTTCGTCAGTTATTGTCACTGAATACTTCTTTTTATTATATGTGTTACTCGGGACAGTTTGGTGTTGATACAACCTGCGTCAGTTATTGTCATTGAATACTTCTTTTTATTATATGTGTTATTCGGGACAGTTTGTTGTTGATCAAACTACGTCAGTTTGTATATACTTCTAATTATTTCCAATCATTTTTCTCCACGGTGAAACAACGGTAAGTTTACAAATTGTTTATGCTAAAATCTGGGGCTCGATTCCCCGCGGTGGACACAGAAGATAAGCCAATATGGCTTTGCCTTAAAACAACCATCTCATTTGGTATATTACCCTTATCTATAAATCGTCTCCCAGTGGCTCAGCGGCACGTCTGCGGACTTACAACGCTAAAACCGGGTTTTGATACCCGTGGTGGGCAAAGCACAGATAGCCCATTCTGCTTTGTGCTTAATTCAAAACAACAATAATATCTCCAAATCAAATTACTACGAGTATAATCTGTAATCCTTACAATATTCCACAGAGTAATATACTCTGGTAATTATTGAAATTACCAGTCTTGATGGAAAAAAAATAGAGGATATAGAGAAGAAAAATGCGAGTCTGCATCATGTACAGACTTTTCTAAATAAGTCTGACTTTTTGTTTTTCTCTTAGTGAAATCCTGCTCTCCAGACAAGTAGTTTTTTATACTTAATTGTTTTCCATGAAGTAATCATAATTACCGTATGTGTATCATTGTTTGCGGCTGTCCCACATCAATGCAACTCGTTACTGTTTGTTTGTTTGTATTGGAATTTCGCACAAAGCTACTCGAGGGCTATCTATGTTAGCCGTCCCTAATTTAGCAGTGTAAGACTATAGGGAAGGCAGTTAGTATCACCACCCACCGCCAACTCTTGAGCTACTCTTTTACCAACGAATAGTGGGATTGACCGTCACATTATACGCCCCCACGGCTGGGAGGGCGAGCATGTTTAGCGCGACGCGGGCGCGAACCCGCGACCCTCGGATTACGAGTGGCACGCCTTACGCGCTTGGCCATGTCAGGCCGTAACTCGTTACAAGTAACCTAAAAAATGTCAGTTAGACACAGTATTAACTCTTATCAACAGCTGTCCCAAATCAATGTAACTCGTTACAAATAACCTAATAAAGGTCAGTTAGACACAGTATTAACTCTTATCAACAGCTGTCCCAAATCAATGTAACTCGTTACAAATAACCTAATAAAGGTCAGTTAGACACAGTATTAACTCTTATCAACAGCTGTCCCGCGTCAATATAACTTGTTACAAGTAATCTAAGAAAGGTCTATTAGACACAACATTAGCGCTTATCAAAATCCATCCTACATCAATATAACTTGTTTCAAACAATCTAATAAAGGTCTGTCAGGCACAACATTAACCCTTATCAACATCAATGTAACTTGTTATAAATGATCTAATAAAGGTCTGTCAGGCACAACATTAACCATTATCAATATCAATGTAACTTGTTATAAATAATCTAATAAAGGTCTGTCAGATACATGAGCTGCCAATAATGTTTCTTCCTCACCTTATTTACAAATGTTTTAAACAAGTATAATGAGTTTAGAATGTTTCTAAAACAGAAAGTTAACTTATTATTTCTAGAACTATAATAATTAAGCTTGTAATTTCGAAAACAACCACAAGTAATTACTCTTTAATATTTCATTTCGTTTTCTAATAATAGTAAACCTAAAAGCGACACCTTTTAATATCCTTCATTGTTATCTTCATTTATTATTATTTTAAAATATTTTATCTTTTGAGTTGATTACATAAAAAATATTAACGAAAGTCTTTCACCAGGTCCTTTTTAACTTCACGAGCAATGAGTTATGAAGTTTATTTTTGTGTTGTTCGATCATAGCTATTTTTATATAGAGAGAAAGAGAAAATATAATAATTAATCTTGGTCATTTAAAAGTGTTGTGAAATGGAATTAACTGTTTAGAAATGTTTATTAACTTTAAGAAGAAAGTTTATGAAATCAAATGTGTATATTTCTTAAGTGCAACTGGAACTTGTATGTTTTCATTCCATTTATTTGTGTCTTAATGACAACATTGGATTACTTCTAATAAGTTACGTTGATGCGGAATGGCTAAACATAACTAATCCTAATAAACACAATGGTAAATGTTGTGTTCAACACTATAGCACATTAGTAGGAATGCTTAAAAGTGTTCATAGAAATACATTTTTATTTATTCTGATGGTCTTTACTCTGAAACTTTTAATTTTTCTCGTGCTATAAATGTCGTCAGTGAAATTCTGTCCTTCAGTTCCTGAAAAATTATTTTATAATAATATATTAACCCCTCGGAGTAAAAATTATTTTCTGACAGCAAACATATACACAGTTATGTCAAGTCTTCAAAATGTGGTATACAAAAAATCCATGAGTTTTGTGCCATGTTGTTACTTTTTAACATACCATCGAGAATATTTAAACTACACTGAATATTTAACTACAATATTTCAAAATGAGTTCTACAAAATGTTTGTAAGTTTTGTATCATTTTATATGACATCAAGGATATTAAAATATAACAACCATAACCTATGTGCTATGTGATTAGATCAGTCGTCTTATAGATCTATTCCAAGTTCACAGAAAAAGTTAAGTGTTCACGTGGTTTGCACTATATAAATATGATAACATTATGAACACAAGTACCTTACTGAAAATGCCTTCTCAATGATTTTTATCCGTAGCCACTTTCAACGTCATGAATTATAAGCAAATAGTGTGCTTAAGAAGAAAAAGAAAATATTTTTATATTTTACTGAACTATGCGTAACATCGAAGGCAAGGAGTCGAAAATAGATTCTTCTGGATGGTGCATAGTTTCGTGTTTCACATCTGTTCTTATTATCTGGTAAGAATACACAATTTTACCATTGTAATCTCCATAATTTTGTCATTCAATGAGCTTATTTTAAAACTGATTTTGTTTAAAATAGAACGCATAAGGAATATAGAAGTAAAACGTTTGTCATTAGAAAATTGTGACGTTCGCTTGTACACACCTAGAATTTTATTATTGTTAAAGTTGTATGGCGTACTTTGCATCACTCCATCAAGTTATTTATACATGGCGAACAAGCTTATTGTCATGTATTTTTTTTAAAAAGAGGGTTAATAACAAATTTCATTTGGCTAATTGGTTAAAGTGTTTTAATATTTGTAATACTTTAGTATATCCAATGAAACTGGATAAAGACTCGAAGATTATTTATGTTTAAGTTCAGACCTATAATTTGTTTTTATGTTCCTTGTTTATTGGTCATGCGTAACCGATTGTCTACAATGATTACAATAATTGAGAATCGTCAGTGTAAAGTATGTCTGCAAGCATTGGTGAAGCTGGCACCTTGTACATTGTATTATTTGTCGTTATGCAGTACCTGTTACGGGTAATCATTTCCATTTTATTGTTGGTGTTCTAGTTTTGATTTAACATTTGAACAGTTTCTAGGGTATATCGGTAAGATCGATAATTTCTACTGCTGAAGGCACGCTTTCAAACTTTTAGTCTGCTAGGTTTATATAAAGATGAATAGAAATGAATGATTTCCTCTGGCTGTGTATAAAATTATTATGATCGAATAACTGAAGTAATCAGAGATATTTAACAACATGTGTAAAAACAAAATAGATATTTCAGTATGAACTTGATGTCACAAGGTTGTCTACAAATAATACATAAGGCAAACAAAGATATATGCAGTATCAGTTTCAAGTTTTAGGGTTATCTAAAAGTAATGTATGTGAGAAAGACGTTCGTACTGACAAAGGTAAAATTCAGTATCAGTTCCAAGTTTTACAGATACATACACGGAATTGTACTATAATACAAACGCATTTATAACAACATAAGTAATAAATCGAAAACTTTGAAAACCCTAGCTTAACAGTCACTATTAGATACGATCAGGTGATAGGTTTAAATAATTCCAAATTTATTACTACGAAAGTTCTGGTGTTCTCTATTGGAGTTTTAGATATAATTGTCTTTCAGGTAATGGTAAAGTAAAATTGGATTCATTACTAACATATGTTTTTCAGAAATCGTTAGGATTATATACACATATAAACATGAAAAATTAATTATAGTTAATTAGTTTTTGTCCTAGTGCATTAATTTTATACTGTTTTTTTTATTATTAGCTATGTTTATTATCAAGTTTATTTTTTGTTTAATTGTTTGTTTTTTCTCTAGGGTAAAACCACGTTGGGTTATCTGTTATGTCCATAACGAGAATCGAACCATGGGGTCCACCGTTGTCAGTCCTTGAATTAGTGTTTTCCAACTGGATGATCATGAGAAATCCACCATAAGGTTTAACAACGAGTAAAAAATATTCTATAAGTCAATACTAACACGATTCACTCCTAAACTGTACAATTAAACCCTATTTCTTCATTTACCATAGTTTTCATGTTACATGTTTTGCTCACGTCAATTCTATTTCAACAATTAAAGATTATTCGTGACGTCGGATAGTTTCGCTTTCTGCACATCAGAAATTTTTCACTTTGTTGGAGAATGTGTGTGCGTTTTTTTATTGCAAAGCCACATCGCGCTATCTGCTGAGCCCACCTAGGGGAGTCGAACCGCTGATTTTTGCGTTTAAATCCGTCGACATACCGCTGCACTAGCGGAGGCTTGTTGGAGAAAGTCAAGTACCTTTTAAGTTCTAGGATAACAAATTTAAAAATGGGAATAATTCAGATGTAAAAGAAAAAGTTGTTTCCTGGTTATTATGATACCATATTCCATATCAGCGTTGGAAAAAATAAAGCATGTTTGGTGGTACAAAATGTCATGGTAGTTTTGAGTGAAACAAATAAGTTGAGAAAATACTTGAATAACATTGTTTTACTCAGACTCAAAAACTTTACATTATTAATCTTATTGATTTACAAAATACAAACTTTGGGCCCTTACTTTCCTTACTCTGGAACGTTCTGTCATTTTCTGTAATTAATCCCATAAGGTCGTTAAATCAAAATTCTTACTGAATTCATAATGTTCTTGTAAACACTGAAACACTTCGAATGTTTATGACATCTCTTGAGTTTTGCTTTCAACAATAATGTATTGTTTGTATTTATTTAAACGAGTAAGTGTCTAAACAAGTTTAATACACGTGTAGAAGAAGTCGTTACAATATTCATATTTATTCATGAATGACCAAGATTTGAATTTTCTATAAATCATTATGAGAAACACTTTTTTATCTACTTCTGAATCGTCTAAAAACATTTAAATATTTGTCCTTAATAACCAAGAGAAGTATGTTTATCTCCTCTTGAATCATCGGTAATAAAACTTTATTTTTATTATCTCAGAATAGTCAAGAAATAATAATTTCCTTCACGAATCATCAAGAAAAAAAATCGATCCTAAATTACCAAGACATTATAATGTGGGGGTGTTTCAACAGCTGTACCAGCACCACGCGCTCTAACACCAGCCTGTCAACGCCCGAAAAACGGGAAACCATGGCGGGTGTTCAACGGGCGGTCAGCCCTCAACCACCAGATTACAGCCCTGTAATGGCCGCTGCGTCTTCAACTTGGGTGGCCTGCTCAGATCGCTGCCAATTTGTTGACCTATCGTAACCTTAGCGCCATCTACCCGCTTATTTCCTGTGCGGTAGGGCTGTTAGTGCCGGGCCGAAACCAACTTCCGCGCGTGACGCAGACCGCGCAGAAAATCTAGATGCTTGGATAAAGGAATGTTTGATATAACTTGACAAGCTGGCAGTCATTATGAAGTTTAATGAATTGTCAGAGCGAATATGAGAAATAAACGAAAACATTCGGTGTGAAAAATACCGGAAGTAAGTGTTTAGCATTGTAAACCTCAGCTTACATTGTCACAGTTCCATTTATCGTGAAATATATATATATAACTAGCATAATTATATATTTAACTCGAGACAAGCTTGTATCAGATAACACAACGAAAAAGTGTGTATGAATTTTCTAACTTTAGTTAGAAACAAAGTAGTTAACAAGATAAAATAGAAGTTATCTAGGGAACAAAATTTCACGACATTTAACAAAACATTAATGTTTCGTTTACGAATGAAATATACACTTGTGTTTTACCTCAGTATCGTCGGATGAATACGTAATCACTTTGCAGTTGTGGATTAACTCGGCGACACGTCTTGTTTTTCTAATTCTTTCATGTAAAATTAAAAATTAGCTTTTACAAACATTATCGCTTCTTTTGTATGTAAATAAAACTTCGATTTAACTAGAAATTACCTCGTGATTAATGTTTAAGTATAACGTGAGACTGGACACTTTCTTTTAATTATTCGTGTAGACCAACAAGAAAAAGGACCACACCAGATGGACATTTGTTTTTATTGTCCTGAAATATTTTTAGAATGCTTTCATGCTATCGAGGAAACACAGAAATCAAATAGGAATTTTGAAACTTTTAGAACTAGACAATCATTTGGACAAACTATAAAACAGAACTTCGTACGTCACTACAATAATTTTAGCGATTTATACAATTTAGTTTTATTTGATCACACACGCGCGCGCGTTGTTTTTTTTTTTATGAGAAACGCAATATATTATATATTTGGAGAAAATAAAACACACGAAAGGATAAAACAATGGTGACTGTATTTATAACAAAAACAACGTGTTTATAAGAGTGTTGAAGTGGTTTACCATACGTGATGACAGGACGAAGAGCTCAGAAACCTCACGCACTCTGCTCATCACGGACCACAAATAAATTCATTCCGTCACTCCAGAGATTTTTTAAAGCAATGATCGTTTGTTACCCTTGACAGCAGGGAATTTCAAACGTTGGAGGCTGGTCTCTCAAGGGTCAGCGTCGTCCACATTAGTGAACTCGCGTGGGCTTATTGCTGTGAGTGAGATACAGGACGAGTTAGCCCTGAGTTCGCATCAAATGAATCGAGGTAAGGGTAAGCAGTATCATTAAAAGCGCATGCTAATGGCGCTGATCTGCTCTTTACTACAGATCTCGTGCTAGTTCAAGGTACTGCTTATTGAGGCGTGGTTAAAACTGTGAACAAAAATCCAAGGCACATGGGAAAAACAGATGGTTCACCAGGGGTGGGACCTTATATCTTGACATAATCATTCCTCTCTTAAATAGTGTCCTCTAATCATATACGTTTTCACGAAGGTCCAATCACGTCTACCGTTATATTAATATCTGCACCTATTTTCTCGCTTTCGTTAATAGATTTTTTTTATTTTACTACCTGATTTCCCAAGAATCTTGCTATGCGGGAACTCAGCATTTTATTTCTCACTCTACATCGCTTAATGAACTAATGAACTATATATTCACGCTTTCGTTTCCTCAAGTAATTACCATGTACTTAGCTTAGCGAGTTCGTCATACACTCTTCTGATGGGGTTATTTTTACCCAGTAGTCATTCATTAAAACCGTCCTCTGGTGGTTTTCAGATTCCTTAACAAATTATTAATCACGGCATGACACATTTTTGTGCTTTTTTGTTGTTAAGCAACTAATCAACTCCAACAGAGTCATTTTAGAGAAATATTCTGCACAACTAATAAGTACAATAATACAAAAAAAGCCTTAAATATATATATATATACATATGAAAATACTTATGAAACTGCTCGTTCACAAAGATGGCAATTATCTAACATCACTTTCATAAATAACTTGTTGGAAAAGAGCACGTTTCAAAACACGCAACGGTGAAAATCTGTCAGAATGTCGCAACATTTATGCACGTAGTCCAAGTGAATTATGTTTCATACACTGAGATCATAAAGCAAGAAGACTGCCATTGATTTGCACTTTTCTCTCTTAGCTCCAGCACTTTCGAATTTTTCTCCTTTGGAAACATCTTCGGAATAACCTTCACAATGTTAATTAACCACTCAGCTTTATGAACCGCTTAGCGATTTTATTTTATGTTATAGTTCTATTCTGTATTAAATGTGAGGCTGAATTTCGGTATCGTTGGTATGTTCAATTTCACCTGATGGCCCTGCATGGCCAGGTGGTTAGTGCACTCGACTTGTAATTCGAAAGTAGCGGGTTGGAATCCTCGTCGTACCAAACATGCTCGCCCTTTCAGCCATGGGGACGTTATAATGTGCGGTCAATCCCACTATTATTTGGTAAAAGAGTAGTCCAAAAGTTGGCGGTGGGTGGTGATGACTAGCTGCTTTCTCTCTAGCTTTACACTGCTAAATTAGGGAAGGCTAGCTCAGATAGCTTTTATGTAGCTTTGCGCCTTAAAGATCAAACCAACCAACGAACTCATCTGATGAAAACGAGGCTGATTCACATTTTATTTTTATAGTAATTTAAAAAAATGGTCATATTTTTGCGTAGAGCGTTATCATTAACAGCCACATTAGTAAGTTTTTTATTAATAGTCCATCTGAAGTTCTTAAAAACAAAGTAACTTTTGACAAGCTCTACTAAAAAGAAGTATTTTCTAGTAACACTACAACATTCCTCAGACCCTCTACACATAAGAAGAGGATGTTTTTATTTAGGTTTTAGAGGCTTAAAACATAAAAACACTAATTACTTCCTTGAGTATCTTACAACGAAGATGAATCAAAGAGTTCGTGAGCGTAACGTTTTCTCTTCCATGTGCAGCTACTCAACGGCGACAAATCCTAGTTTAAAGTGATAAACTAGAGGAAAGACAGCTAGTTAATGATAATGTGCCAAATTTTCAAGTGATAGAGAAAAGGCAGCTACTCAACAGTGACGGGCATTATGTTTGAAGTGTTTGCTTTTTGAAATTTCACGCAAAACTACACGAGGGCTGTCTGCGCTAGCCGCCCCTAATTTAGTAGTGTAAGACAAGAGAGAAGATAGCTAGTCATCACCACCCACCGCCAACTCTTGGGCTACTCTTTTATCAACGAATAGTGGAATAGTGCGACCCTCAGATTACGAGTCGAACGCCAATTATTATTTTTTGAACTGGTCAGAGAAGTAAGGACTAGAATTTTGAATTAAGTTGTAAAACAAGTATTGTGAAAATAAAATGTTTTTATTAAATATCCATAACGTGCACCATTGTTAAAAGAATATACTATAGCAATTCAAATAACGAAGTTTATTTTTAAAATATTTTATTAAGTAATTTAAAGCTGTACATATTTTTCACAAAAGGGCTCTGGTATGGGTTAAAGCAAGAGATTCACAGTAAATTTCATTTGGTAAAAAATATTATCATCAACCTTATACAGAAATATTGACTTTTGCAAAGGAAATTACCTGGGTCGCCCCCCAGTGGCTCAGCGGAATGTCTGCGGACTTACACGCTAAAATCCGGGTTTCGATACCCGTGGTGGGCAGAGCACACATAGCCTATTGTGTAGCTTTGTGCTTAATTCAAAAACAAACAAAACAATCCTGAGGGTTTGGAAAATTCTTGGCCGTCAAAGAATTCTTTTTTACGTTTATATTTTTACAAGTGACAATTCGAACCTTAACTTTACCTGGCTTGTCAGAGGCTGTTAGTTTAAGTAACTAAATATGGCTTTCATTTCTGGAGTAAGAATTGTTTGTTTTGAATTTCGCGCAAAACTACACGAGAGCTATCTGCACTAGCCGTCTCTAATTTAGCACTGTAAGACTAGAGGGAAGGCAGCTAGTCATCATCAACCACCGCCAATTCTTGGGATACTCTTTTACTAACGAATAGTGGGATTGACCGAATTATTATAAAGCCTCCGCGGCTTAAAAGGCGAGCTTAGTTGGTGCGATGGGGATTCGAATTTGCGACCTTCCGCTTACGAGTCGAGTACCTTTACCACCTGGCCATTCGGACCTCCAGCGTAAAACTGTAACATTTATGAGTTTTATCTCCATTGTTTTTTAGAACTCGTTTTTTTTTTGCATTGTGTTTTTAATTATGGGAAACTGGAATATGTTTCAGTCAATACTAAGAACGAGCTTTCGTAGTTTTTTTGGTCATATGTCAGAAGTTATGGGCTTATTTTTAATGAATCCTCAAATCGACATAAACGTAATGTTGGTAAGATAAAACAGCCTAGGTACGGAACATGTCAGAAAACACAGAATATCTGTCTGACACAGAAAAGCGAGAAATTTGTAGAATTAGGGTTCTGCGCGGTTTGTCGTAAATTCACAGAATAAAATTACAACATGTAATTAAAGGTTTAATCACCTTATATGGACTCTTGAAACAACTTGTTTACCACAATAAATCCCTAAGCTGTAAATAAGACGTAATAATAGTATTTCACTTACTGATGGATATTGGAGCTGTAACAATGTTTTCTTCATAATTGACTCATTTATCCAGCTTCTGTAATATTCTGCTGTAACAGTTGAATTGATTGATGATGGAAATGAAGCTGAAGAGATGTAAAAACATAAAAATTGTTTTCTTCTAGTTTTATCTACAAGGATGGCCATACGAACGAAAACAGAGCTATCTGTAGAATAGTGTAAAATATGTTTTTGATGATTGCACGTCGTGAATTAAAGATTAGCGAACGCTAACGTGTAGTTGTAGTAAATAACATGTGTTCAATCACTTCACTGAATGTGATTGTAGTTGGATTAATCGAAGTAGCTGTACAGTATACGAAACGACTTCAACTTTTTATCGCGATAAGAGAACTATTTCACGAACCTATTTGGGATCCTAACTATAACACACACACATATATAACAAGTGATTGCATAGAGGGTAGTAAAGGAGAGATTTGAATGAGACAGAAAGTGGCATCGTTATGTGTACATACGTGTATAGTCTTCACCCGTATTATTCTAAGTTTGTTGTGATAGGCCTAATGGGATGTTGATAACACGGGGTGAATCAAAATGATAGTTGTTAACTTTTCACTAGCAGATATGTAAACTGTATATCAACAAAACATCCACGTGATCACATCAAGCGATAATAGGGTTTGTGCTTCAAACACCAAGCGTCAAAACTGTAACTGGATCATTATTCTTTATATTCATATATCTGAATAATTTTTTTACAACAAATTTGATTGGTTTTGTGCTGCATCCTATTATAGCTAATTCATTCGTTTTATATTCAGCGGAAAATTAGAATAGGATTAGATTTTGGTTTGCAGTAAAACTCAAGGTCAAAGATCAAGTATATAAACATTATAGAAATAAACACACGACTTTTGTCTTAGTATATTTAAAACTAAAACTTTTATCAAACCCTGTTAATGTTTTGTTAAATCAAATATTGATGAAATTTTCAGAATGTAATTAAAGGTAAAAATTTATAATATCCCCCACTGGTACAGTTTGTAAACTTGTACCACTAAAAAACTAGGTTTCAATATCCGTGGTGGGCAGAGTACACATAACCCTTTGTGTAGCTTTGGGCTTAGTAACAAACAAAAACAAAATTATCAGCAGTTTAAGAAAAGAAAAGGAGTATTCGGAATTCATTGGATCACGTAAGACTAAAACAAAAGCGGTTGTTGTTAAGCGCAAATTTATGCACTGTGCTATCTATGATTTGTCCATTGCAGTAATAGAAACTCGATTTTTAGCATTACAAACCAACAGACTTTTACCAATTAGCTAGCGGGATGCAAAAAGAATTAAGCAATTACAGTAGAGTAAAATTGGATCAACTGAAATTTGTGTACGATGTTACAGATAGTAAGGTCCAAGGCTCGAGACATGATATATCACTTAACACATTTCTCATTTTCAGCTGTGGAAATGCTGTAACCAAACCAGTAAATAGAGCCTTTTGGTAGAAATTAGTGTCATAGTGGATAAGGTCTGATATTTTTTACTAATTTGCTATGAAGGATAACTTTCTACTTTACCCTTCTGATTAAAATGCAGTTCTGACTTAACTCTGACTATGCTCCAACGTTAAGGGTTACAGACCTGTACACTTTTCCCATTTGTCAAATAAGATGCTGTTCAAATAAAAAAAGCTATTCCTAACACGGAGTTGAGTAAAATATATTATTATATTTTTGTTTTCGGAACAGCTAGTCAGATGTAACTTTAAACCAGAGTATCTATGACACCTGAAAGTTTAGAAACATTTACTAAAATATATACTAATAGATGCATGAATAGTAAGGAATCTCATAGAAACTACAAAGACCAACAGATTTTTACAATTACAATTGTACAATTCATATATTATTGGTAACAATAAACCTTTTTTACTCCATGTCTGGTAATATATTATTCATTACCATAAATTCTTTCACTCTATATTTATTCATATATTATTGTGATTTGTTGTTTGTTTTTTTTAAATTAAGCACAAAGCTACACAATGGGCTATCTGTGCTCTGCCCACCACGGGTATCGAAACCCGGAATTTAGCGTGTAAGTCCGCAGACATACCGCTGAGCCACTGGGAGGCATATTATTGTGAGCAACAAACTATTTCACTACATGTTTATTCATAGATTATTGATAACAGCAAACTCTTATAGTCTATATTTTTTATATATGATTGGTATTAATAAACTCGTTCACTTCATATTTATTCATATATTATTGGTAACAACAAACTATTTTAGTACATGTTTATTGATATTTTAATGGTAACAATAAACACGTTCACTAAATGTTTATTCATATATCACATTTAACAACACTCCCTATTCATTCATATATTAGTGGTAACAATAACATCTTATAGTTCATGTTTGTTCATGTATTATTGGTAACAATAAACGTTTACTCTCCATATTTATATATATTTTATTGGTAACAATAACCTTTTTTACTAAATGTCTAGTTTTATATTTTTTGTAACAATAAACTCTTTCATTCTATATTTGTTGATATATTATTGTTAACAATAAAATTTTCCACTCCATATTTATTCATATACTGTTGTTAACAAAAAACTACTTTACTCAATTTTTATTCAATTATTATTTGTAATATTAAATTCTTCCACTCCATATTTATTCATATATTATTGGTAACAATAACCTCTTACAGTTCATATTTTTCATATATTATTGGTAAAAATATACTCATTCACTCCATATTTATTTATATATTATAGCTAATTATAAACTCTTTTAACCAATGTTTATTTATATATTATTGAAAATAATAAAATCTTTACCCTATGCTTACTGACATATTATTGGTAAGAATACAATCTTCTACTGCATATTTATTCATATATTATTGGTAAGTATAAACTCTTCCAGTCTAAATTTATTTGTATATAACTGGTAACAATAGACTCTTATACTTCATGTTTATTCATATATTATTTGTAACAATAAACTCTTTCATTCCATGTTTATTATTGGTAACAGTAAACTCTTCACCTACCTTCTACATTTATTGAAATATTATTGGTAACAATAAACTTTCCACTCCATATTTATTCATATAGCATCTGTGACAATAAACTCTTTTACTCGATGTCTCGTCATATATTATTTATAACAATAAACTCTTTTACTATATATTTAATGACATATGGTTGGTAACGATAAATTCTTCTACTCCATATTTATTCATATATTATTGGTAACAATAAGCTTTTCTAGTCCATATTTTTACATATATTATATGTATTAATCAACTCATTCACTCCATATTTATTCATGCAATCTTAGTAACTATAAACTTAATTTTTTTTCATATATTATTTATTACCACAAAACCTTTTCAGCACATTTATTCCTATATTATTGATAACAAGAAACTTTTACATTCCATATTTATTCATATAACATTGGTGGCTTTGTTTCGTTTTGTTTTCTCGAATTTCGCGCAAAGCTACTCGAGAGCTATCTGCGCAGCATTGGTCACAATAAACTCTTTTACTCCATATCTAAACATATATTATTTGTAACAATTAACTCTTTCACTGTTTATTTATTTATGTATTATTGGTAACAATAAAAATTTTAACTCCATATTTATTCATATAATACTGTTAACAACAAATTATTTCACTCCATATTTATTCATATGTTACTGTTAACAACAAACAATTTCACTCCATATTTATTCATATAATACTGTTAACAACAAACTATTTTACTCCATATTTATTCATATATTATTGGTTACATAAACTGTAATAGTCTATATTTAAGCCCCTCGCTAGTACAGCGGTATGCCTCCGGATTTACAACGGATATAATCAGGGGTTTGATTACCCGTAGTGGGCTCAGCAGATTGCCCGCTATGAATTCGTTATAAGAATACACACACACAGTCTATGTTTATTTATATATTATTGCTAACAATACACACTTCAACTCCACCTTTATTTATATATTATTGGTAAAAGTGAACTCTTATATTCCATGTTTATTCATATGTTATTGGTTATACTAAACTCTTTTACTTCGTGCATTTATTAATTATAACAATAATTTCTTTTACTCGATGTTTGTTGACATATTTTTGCAACAGTGTATTTTCTATTCTATATTTATTCGTAATTTACTAGTAACAATAAACTCCTATACTCAATTTTTATTCATATATTATTGATGAAAATAAACTCTTTTACCCCCTATTTACTGACATATTGTTGGTAACAATCAACACTTCTACTCTATATTTACTCATATATTATTGGTAAGAATAAACTTTTCCACACCATATTTATTTAAATACAGGGTAGTCGCTAGAAAAGAGGAAAATTTGTCAAACAGTTATTTACTTTTACAGTTTTTTAAAGGCATATGTTATATTACACTCATAGATGCTCAAAATGCATTTTATGATATTAAAATCATGCATTTTATTCATGATGTAAAGAAATCAAAATAGAAATGAGTAAGCACGCATTTTATTCATGATCTCATCTGACCCTCAAATTTTCCGCTTTTCTAGCGA
The DNA here is from genome assembly GCA_011833715.1 of Carcinoscorpius rotundicauda. Taxonomy (NCBI): domain Eukaryota; kingdom Metazoa; phylum Arthropoda; class Merostomata; order Xiphosura; family Limulidae; genus Carcinoscorpius; species Carcinoscorpius rotundicauda. The sequence continues at coordinate 14,035,070 of CM022404.1, forward strand.
CCACCCTGTATTACTGGTAACAATAGACTCTTATACCCCATGTTTATTCATATATTATTGGTAACAATAAATTCTTTAACTCAGTGTTTATTCATATATTATTGGTAACAATAAACTCTTTAACTCAGTGTTTATTAATATATTATTGATGACAATAAAATCTTTTCCTCTATATTTATTATCATATTATTGGTAACAATAAACTCTTTACTCATCTTCTACATTTATTTATGAATTCATGATAACAATAAACTTTTGCGCTGCATGTTTTTTCATATGATATTGGGAAAAATGAAATCTTTTATTCCATGTCTTTTCATATATTATTTGTAACAATAAACGTTTTCACTCTATATTTATTCATGTATTATTGGTAACAATAAAATTTTCAACTCCATATTTATTCATATGATATTGTTAATAACAAAATATTTCACTTATTGTTTATTCATATATCATTAGTAACAGTAAACTCTTATAGTCCATATTTTTTTGTACATTATTGCTAACAATAAACTCTTCAACTTCACATTTATTCATATATTATTGGTAAAAATAAACTCTTATAGTTCATGTTTATTTATATTACTCTCCATATTCATTAATATATTCTTTACTGGTAACAATAAATTGTTATAGTCCATGTTTATTCATATATAATTCATAACAATAAACTATTTCACCCAATCTTTATTCGTATATCATTGATAACAATAACCATTTCCACTCCAAATTTATTCATATATTATTCGCAACAATAAACTCTTTCATTCCATGTTTTTTCATATATTACTCGAAACAAAAAACTCTTTCGCTCCATGTTTGTTGACATATTATTGGTAACAATAAATTATTCTACTCCACTTTTTAAATATTATTGATAAGAATATACTCTTTTACTTCATATTTATTCATATATTATTAATAACAATAAAGTTTTCCACTCCACATTTATTCATACATTATTCGTTACAATAAATTCTTCTACTGCATATTTACTCATATATTATTGGCAACAATAAAAACTCTCAATCCATATTTATTAGTATATTATTTGTTAAAATAATGTATTTTACTCTGTTTTTATTCATATATTACTCATAACAATAACTCTCATACTTCATGCTCATTCGTATATTATTATTAACAATAATCTTTTTCACTCTGTATTTATTCATATATTTTGGTATCTATAAACTCTTATACTACAATTATATTCAAATATCAGTTGTAGCAATAATTGTTTTCACTCCATGTTTGTTTATTTATTATGGATAACAATAATCTGCTTTAACTCGATGTTTATTAACATATTTTTGTGACAATAAACTTTCCCACTCCATTTGTATTCATGTAATATTGGTGACAATAAACTCTTATACCCCAAATTTATTCATATATTATTGCTAAAAATAAACTCTTTCACTCCCTATTTATTCGTAAATTACTGGTAACAACAGACTTTTATACTCAATAGATATTCCTATATTGTTGGTAATAACAATCTCTTTTACTCCATATTTATTCATATATCATTGTCAACAATAAAGTCTTACACTTCATAGTTCTTCATATGTTATTTGTTATAACATACTCTTCCACTCAACATTTACTTGTGCATTTTTAGTAAAAAAAAACAAAACACTTATAGTCCATGTTCGTTCATATATTTTGGTAAAATTGAGCTTTTATAGTCCATGTTTATCCGTATATTATTAGTAACAATAAACTTTTCCATTCCATTTGTATTCATATATTATTGGTGATAAATATCATTAATGTTGTACAGGCTGATAAGGAAACTGAAAAGAAACAGAAACCAAACAATTCAACTGAAAAGGGTGATGATATACAAAGTTATTACAGCATTAAAACGAAGTGTGTCGCTCTGTTAAAGTAAATAGAGAATACTGGTATGTTGTGTAATTTGTTCACTTTTACTTTTGTGTTTTCTGTAATGCGCTACCATATTTATTTCCGCTACTTTATAGGATAACAATTGCATTTAATTTTGGCGTAAAAATTTGTACTCTCAACTGTTTGTTTGTTTGTTTTTAATTTTGCGCAAAGCTACACCAGGGCTATCTGCCCTAGCCGTCCCTAATTTAGCAATATAAGACTAGAGGGAAGGCAGCTAGTCATCACCACCCACCGCCAACTCTTGGGCTACTCTTTTACCAACGGATAGTTGGATTGACCGTTACATTATAACGTTCCCAAGGCTGAAAAGGCGAGCATATTCGGTGCGATGGGGATTCGAAACCCTGACCATCAGATTACGAGTCGAACATCTTTACCTCATTGGCCATGTCGAGCCTCTAGCTGTTAATAACTATATAATTTGTGTGTATTCTTATAAACAATGTAGATTTACTTTTGTGAAACAACAATTTACACCTTTCTCGATGGAAACATTTACACAATCACTGTTGTTGCAACAATAACTTCTGAAAGTGTCATGCAATTTTTTTTTTAAATTTTGCATATATAAATTACTAAGTTACTCTGTACAATTTTTTAACATTTTGCTTGTGTTGTTTTGGCAGTAACGGAACACGAAACACGGAACATCAGCTCCACGTTTCGCACTAGGGTTTTCTAAACGGGAGAAAATAAATAAAAAACGTAAACGTAAAAAGTCCAACAAAATACGTTTGTATTTCGTTTGTTTTACGGCTGCCCATATTAAAAAGAAAATTTGTTTCAGCTGTACATTTGTAACAATGCAAAAAATAATAAAAATATCAATGTTGAATATGCATTAAAAAAGTAACTTTATAAACCAAAGACATTTTATACATGTCAGTCAAGAATAAAAACCCTTGTTTTACTATTACCAAATTATTTATTTTGGGGAAAATGTAACACTTTTACCGTTACTATCTAGCCGAAGATGACCATTCTTAGCACAATGAACTAATTTTGTACGAGAAAGAATGAACATCTTTTCAAAAATAATTTGAAAAAAATGTTTGAAACATCTGACACTTTGAAAGACACTTTGAAATAAGCGTGTGATATTCCAAATAGGAGAAACTACACTGTAGAAACTAATTGTAATTTATTCATATATTCAAAACTACCTTCCATATTAGGTACGTATTTTTCGATTCATTTTGTTGTTTGTATAGTTTAAGTACATAAAAGAAATGTGTAAGTTTTTTCAATCGGTGCATAACGTAAGAAGTATTCGTAAATCGTATTATTATATCTAAATTATGTATGACTATTTATATATGCAGATAAAATGATATTAGTATCGGAACCTTTCATGCTCGTATTACATTATTGGTACATATTAATGCGTCATGAAAGAAGAACATACAATACAATTTGTATTAGTATCCTTGGAATCGTCCTTCCTGTGAGCCCTTTCCAATAAGTCTATATTTTTATTTGTATTAGTATCCTTGGAATCGTCCTTCCTGTGAGCCCTTTCCAATAAGTCTATATTTTTCTTAGTATTAGAAGTGAAGCCCAACTAGCAATTCATATATAAAATAAAATAATAATCTCATTTAGCTTGTAATTAACATGCCGGTAAATGCATCCTAAAATACACGTTTTTTTTTGTTTAACATATGTTTGACTCGTGTATCTTAAGACGGCTGGTATGAGTGTTACAATTTGTATTAAAATGAAGTATAGAACAACGTTTCGACCTTTTTGGTCATCTTCATGTTAATAAAGCGAAACTTTCCAATTGACCGTTGCCAGACTCATGCCTTAGAGTTGAAACGATGTTATCAATTTTATTTTAATAAACATTTTAGTAACCGTACCAGCCGTCTTTAAAATACATTTTTACTTCAAATAGGTTTCTCGTCATCACAGAATTCATTGACTCGACGGCTTGAGTGACTTATCCATCACTATATTAAGATCATTTCCATCCATCATGTTGTTTAGCTGATCATGATCAATATGAAATGTTGATTCAAATCACGATAATGAAAAAACATTATTATGGACTAATTATAACTAAAAGTAATTTGCCAAGTATTTGTCCAACTGACCAACTGATACAAGTTATTATGCAGTACCTCAAAATCTTAAATACAGCTAGAAATACTCAATAACTTATTGTAATCTATCTTTACCAGTTCAATAATTATGTCACCATCAATATGTTTAATGGGAATAACAACAAGCTCAAACACAGATGACCTTCGCTAGTGTGGGCCCAGCATGGCCAGGTGGGTTAAGGCGTTCGACTTGTAATCTGAGGGTCACGGTTTCGAATCCCGGTCGCACCAAACATGCTCGCCCTTTCAACCGTTGGGGCGTTATAATGTGACGGTAAATCCTACTATTCGTTGGTAAAAGAGTAGCCCTAGAGTTGGCGGTGGGTCTTGATAACTAGCTGCCTTCCCTCTAGTCTTACACTGCTAAATTAGCTATCACAGATAACCCTCGTGTAGCTTTGCGCGAAATAAAAAACGACGTTCTTCACTAGTGAAAAATATCTAGTTTGATTAAAATCCATTAATAACAACTTTTTGCTTCCACTCATTCAGCCACCTTACGGTTCAATTTACTAGTATCTTCCCAGCCCACAGAATGTGATTTTCTTAGCTAATGTTTCATGGAAATTTTTGTAATAGATTCTTAAAAGTACAACATACACTAAGTCGACACCTTTTTCAACATTCCGATAACACGAAACGTCTTCAAAAAACATTAATAACGTACTTAAGGGAAAAGTTCCCTGAAGTAAATCCACATTTATTTTGTTTTACATCTTATTTCAACAGATGATTTTACAAAGTTTCTTCAAGCAGAATTTTTCCACTACGATAACTATAACATAACCAAAAATATTGGTATGTTATTCCACAGCTTACGATAAAATGGTGTAGATTAAAACCAAAAATATATATATTTCATAATTTACATTCTGTGACACAACTTAAAACACAAATACAGGCTAAGTGTTTCACAATTTTAATTTAGGTATTACACAGTTTGTAATCAGAAACACAGGCTCAGTGCTTACTAAGTTACACTTAATCATGGCATAACTTAAAACCACAAGTACAGACTCAAAACTTAATGATTTATCCCCTTATAAGTACCCTTAACTAGTCCTAACAGTATTGTAGTCTCCGCTGCGGTCATTAAAAAAACCAGCCAGCTAAAACAAATTTCTCAGCACATGATGAAAATAAGGCTAAACTTACTTTATTTTCAAGTTTATTACAGGTTAGAATAGCACTACAACAGTAGAATGTTAAAATATTCATAGCTGTAAGTCTGCGGATTTACAACGCTACGAACCAAGTATCGATCAAACTTAAAATAAAAAATACTGTTTTCTCTATTGTAAATTATAGCCAGAAATATACCATAATTATACCGTAATTTGCTATGAGTATAACCATGATAGAAGTGAATGTTTTTGTTTCATACCAACAAACCATTACAATATAATTTTCTAGCTAGAAATAATATATTTAGAAAAATTAATCCCCGTCGCACCAAATGCTCGCCCTTTCAGCCGCAAGGGCGTTACAATGTTCAGGCCAGTTCCACTATTCGTTGGTAAAAGAGTAACCCAACAGTTGGCGGTGGGTGGTGATGACTAGCTGCCTTCCCTCTAGTCTTACACTGCTAAATTAGGGACGGCTAGCGCAGATAGCCCTCGTGTAGCTTTGTACGAAATCAAAATAAACATTTAGAAAAGATAAACCAAATATAACGAAACTTTAACGCGGAAATGGATGGCCAGATTGGTCACGTAACCAAATACTCAGTATAAATAACAGTAAGCTTACAGAAAGCTAACACTTGAAGAAGTCTGTGGTAACCTGGAACTTTCATCAAACAGCTTTTCACAAATCTGTATTTGATGCAAAATATAATTTTTCGTAACGCATTCCGACCGAATCTAACTTTCCCTGACTAAAGAAAATGCATAAGAATTATTGGCGATGTATTTTCAGGTACACACAAAGACGATTCGTGTTTCTTCATAAAACTGAAATAAAAACATGATGTATAATTCCCCGTTTTTAATATAATAATTTTTCCTCTATGGTTTGTAGCTATCTACTTGTGAAATAAACCTGCAACATAAAAGTTTGTTATTATATTCCTTGCTTATACTTTAGAGCTCAGAAAACACTAACCCATTTACTTCGTGAAGGACAAAAACCATATCACGTACAGCCTTATGGTATAACACAACCAGAATCGAGTAACTGCACCACAAACGGCCGCCATATCTGGACCAACAAGTACACACGATTTTGTTCGTTTTTTAAACGTTTGTTTACCTTTGTTCTTGTTTGTTAAAATCGTTTTCCAAATCCGTTTTATCTTTAAAATTAGAGTCCTTAACATTGATTGACACCATTAATTTTATAATTAAACTAAAACAATCCTGTCGCAATGAGGATGTACATAAAACTTACCTCAAGCGAGTAGAGGTAGTGATTGCTTATTTGTCGTTTGTCGCCATCTATGAGCTAACAGAGTAAGCGTAAGATTAGTTGACAGGGTTTTTGTTTTGTTTTTCTCACAGTAAAATGCTTATCGTTTTTCTTAACTCAGGTAAGAACGTCTAATAATACATCCTAAGAATTTTCAAACAATTATCTATTTATATTTAGTTTCTCGCACGCATGCCTAACTAGTCCTAACAATCTTATAGTATCTGCTGTTATCATTAAATAAACAGCCAGCCAAAACAAATTTCTCCGCACACTATCAAAATGAAGCTAGACTCACTTTATTTTCAGGTTTATTACAGGTTAGAATAGCACTACGACAGCAAAACGTTGGAAAATAGTAAATTCACAAAAGTAGAAAATGTTTTAAAGTTTTAAATAGAATATGTAAAATGTAATGTGATTTGTACGTAAAAAGAATTCTCTGTAAATGGCAGATGTAAAGGAGTTTAGTCACGACATCGCAAGATGTTGGGTGAAAGTTTCGAGTTGGTTCTTGCAGGTTTACATTAGAAAATAGCCTCTTCTATTTTCAGTTATTTTAAAATAATATGATGAAAAACTGTCATTATTTTACTGTCTTTACAAACATAAAAAACAGTTTTTTTTTTAAATATCTCGCTATGGTTATCTATAGAGAGGAAGTTAGGTAATCTATAAGTTTCTTATTACAGAAAAAGTATTTAGTTTGTTTCTGGTTGATACAAAGTTTAAAAGTTTTCATTGAAGAAAAATATGTGCATGTGTGTTTATCCAACTCAATAGCACATGGAAATGAAGCAAAAGGAATACATATTTTTCTCTGTGTCACATTAATACCAGTGTGTAGCAAACTATTATTTTCATATTGATGACATTTAGGTGAACGTAAAATGAAGTAATTATGATGCATTCTTGGGTTAAAAGAAGTTTTGAAACTTTGTCTTTAATTGCGTAACCTTTCTCAAATTTCGAAGTTTTACGTTTGTCATTAACTTTTATTTGAAACGCAAAATGCTTACGGTAGTAACCTATGCTAGAATACGGTTTGAGAAACCAACTGCTGCCAGAGATACATTTAAATAATTAATCAATAGGCCTTTCATTTATTCTTATTCTGATTATCTGTTCCTTGCGAATACATATTTGTACATTAACACCAAGATCAGATTAGCTTTACCTATTCTCTTTGTATGTGTACACTAATACCAAGATCAGATTAGCTTTACCTATTCTCTTTGTATGTGTACACTAATACCAAGATCAGATTAGCTTTACCTATTCTCTTTGCATGTGTACACTAATACCAAGATCAGATTAGCTTTACCTATTCTCTTTCTATGTGTACACTAATACCAAGATCAGATTAGCTTTACCTATTCTCTTTGCATGTGTACACTAATACCAAGATCAGATTAGCTTTACCTATTCTCTTTCTATGTGTACACTAATACCAAGATAAGATTAGCTTTACCTATTCTCTTTGCATGTGCATATTAATAACAAATTCATATCAGATCAATTTTTTCTATTTTTTTTTATGGGTATACAAATTCCAAGATTATATTTACGTTCTCTATTCCGTTTGTATGTGCATGCCAATACCCCGATCAGATTAGAGCTTAGTGAAGTGATAGAACCTCTTTGAACTATGCCTTAATCTGTTAAAGGTACGCGCATCATGAAAGTCCAATAGACATATCTGTAAACTAACAACGACACTTCTTTTTCATGAACAAACGTATGAAGACAAACCTAATAAAAATAGTTTACATTAGAAATGAAGCATTCAAAATCAAACAATAGCAATACGAACACAAGACAAAGAAAATAAACCTATGTCTTGCACGCTGATGAAAAAAACAACAAACATTTTTGTGTTTACGTCATTCGTTTTGGTTGATTTCCTTTGCTTCATTAGAAATGATAAACCAGTCTGGACAAAGCCAACTTCATTTTCAAAGATGTAAGCGATTACTTTTATTTTGCAGGAAAAAATCTGCCTGGATTGGATTATACTGGCGGCATATTCTCTGAAGGCTTAACAAACCAGTTAGTATTTAATACATGAAAGAATGACACATCTTCTGCTCAGAAAGACAGATAAACAATGTGCTTTGAAATGTCTTTGTTAAAAATGCGTTCTTGATTTAGTGTTTTTTGATTTTCTGAATTTGATAAAGCATTTCAAACCAACGTTCATAAATTATAGAACTATATTACTGGTAACTTGTACAAAATTTGGCTTAAATAATTTTATTTATTTTTTGGTCAAAAAATAATAAGCTCTCTACCTCAAGTCAGGACTGTTTTTTATTTCGAGCAAAGCTATTCGATGGCTATCTCTAATTTAGCAGTGTAAGACTAGAGGGAAGACAGCTAGTCATCACCACCCACCGCCAACTCCTGAGCTACTCTTTTACCAACGAATAGTGGGATTAACCGTTACATTATAACGCCTCCACGGCTGAAAGGTCAAGCATATTTGGCGCGACGGGGATGTGAACCCGCGAACCTCAAATTACGAGTCGAGCGCCTTAACACGCTTGGCCACACCGGGCCTCAGGTCAAGAACCTTGCTTTTGTTTTAAGATGTATTTTAATTTTTTTGTGTGCTTATCTCGAAAACGAGAAAAAAATCAGGATAGATAAGTGACTTTTCCCTCACTCAATTCGTTTCGAATCAGTACAAACGAATCCCCTCCGTAGTGGCATAGCGATACTGTCTGCGGACTTTGCTACTATAAACCGGGCTTCGATACCCAAGGTGGTCAGAGCACTGATTTGTAGCTTTGTGCTTAATAACAATCAACAGACAAGAATATAAACGAAAACATGACCATTTTAACGTAACACCCAGAGAAATTACTTTTTTCTAACAAATAAATGTGTGATTATATCATAAATAGTACATTTTGGTAAGGGGTTGAGAACTGGTAAAAGGGGTGAAAGTGAACAAAACATAGGAAGTAGCGCCTTATTTTCCTTTAGTTCAACATTCTCTATCATTTTCTCAGTATCCTGGTGATCTTTCTAACCTTTTGTGAAAAATACATTCTCGATTACTAGAAATGACAAATTAAAATTCTGGACTTTAAACGGTGTATGCAAGTTGAAATATCTACATTTCTAGGGACAAAACACGTGCTATTCTGAAAAAAATAAACAAATTAGAAGTTTATTTGTTCCGCTATAATGATACTGAACTGGGGTGCTCTGTGTGTCAGATTTGATCATAGTGTTATAAAAGTGTAAAATAAAAGCAATTCAAGTATGCTGCGATAACCATTACACACCTAAATGTTCTGTCTAGTTATTACACACCTGGACGTTCTGTCTAGTTATTACACACCTAGACGTTCTGTCTAGTTATTATACACCTAGACGTTCTGTCTAATTATTACACACACCTAGACGTTCTGTCTAATTATTACACACCTAGACATTCTGGTTAGTCATTACACACCTAGAGGTTCTGGTTAGTCATTACACACCTAGACGTTCTGATTAGTCATTACACACCTAGACGTTCTGTCTAATTATTACACATCTAGACGTTCCGTTTAGCCATAACACACCTAGACGTTCTGTCTAGCTATTACTCACCTAGACGATCTGTCTAGCGATTACACACCTAGACGTTCCGTTTAGCCATAACACACCTAGACGTTCCGTTTAGCCATAACACACCTAGACGTTCCGTTCAGCCATAACACACCTAGACCTTCTGTCTAGCCACTGCATATCTCGACTTACCATCCAACCATAACACATCTAAATGTACTGTCCATCCATTACACAGATATAAAAACTTTATATGTATCGTTCAACCATTTGATATCCACATGTACCATACAACCATTATACACCTATAAGCAACGTCTACCCATTACACATCTATAGGTACGTTGAGGTATTAAACATCTCGAATACAAATATTAGATTTGCATCAAGATAAAGACCAGAAATGATAAGTTTGACTGAGCTGTTTTAACTTTGTAAAGCTGTAACTTAAATCCATAGTTTCCATGCTTTTGAGTAAATGTCAGAATGATTATGTATTTTTTATACTAACAACGATAACTTAATATCTATTATGTGGTCTTAGGCCTATTGGCTGTCTCGTACAGCATTGTATGTACAAATCAAGCTTGTATTACTCAAGCTTGCTTTTTAAGTTCTGATGAATGTTATTTAATCTAGATGTTATACATGACTAAAGTTAATGTTAACACAAACTCAAAGTTCGAGCGCTATAGTAACAGTCTCTTATTACACTATGCACTATGAAGCACATGGCGAAACATACACGCTATGTCAGTCGCATGGATCGAACATCGAATTTTAGCGTTATAAACTCTTAAACTTAACGTTAAGCCACCGTGGAAGGCACTATGAACTTACTACACGTTATAAAGGTAACTTAGAATTTAAAAATACATGACTAATATAAGATTTCAAGTGCAAATGTGAGGTTATATTGTTATTGAATTTTGATTTAAGTAACATAGGAGTTGTAGCTGACTCGAAAGTACATAAAAAAACAACTGAATCAGAAATAAAACGTAATTAAAAGATCCACAAGTTTCAGATCTATTGCAATAACTTACAAATCATGTGAACATTCTTATATTCAGATCTATTATAATAACTTAGAACTCATGTGAACATTCTTATATTCAGATCTACTGTAATAACTTAGAACTCATGTGAACATTCTTATATTCAGATATATTGTAGTAACTTACAAATCATGTGAACATTCTTATATTCAGATCTACTGTAATAACTTAGAACTCATGTAAACATTCTTATATTCAGATATATTGTAACAACTTACAAATCATGTGAACATTCTTATATTCAGATCTATTGTAATAACTTAGAACTCATGTGAACATTCTTATATTCAGATATATTGTAATAACTTAGAACTCATGTAAACATTTTTATATTCAGATCTATTGTGATAACTGAGAAATCATGTAAACATTCTTATATTCAGATCTATTGCAATAACTTAGAAATCATGTAAATATTCTTATATTCAGATATATTGTAATAACTTAAAAATCATGTAAGCATTTTTATATTAAAGAACTCAAAGTGTTATTCGTTTGCGATTCGATAAAAACCTCATTTAACTAAAATGACCTAATTTGGAATTTATTTAATTACTGACAGATTCTTTGTATACATATATACTCGCAATGTTAGCGTAATTCCCGAACCAGTAAATTGATGTGACTAAACAAATTTTGGATGTGAAAGCTCAAATCGTCCAGTCAAATTTTTCGATCTAATGCATAAAAACCAATGAATAAAATATACTTTTTCTTTGTTACAAAAGAGTGAGTTAATTTTACGTTCGTTTTCCGGTGAATCAGTTTGAGTTTGTAATGCTGAAACTTGAGCTTAATCCCTGTTGTTGGCACAGCACAGAGACCCCCCGATAGTACAGCACAGAGAGCCCCCGTTAGCACAGCACAGAGAGCCCCCGTTAGTACAGCGGTAAGTCTACAGATTTATGACGCTAAAATAAAGGGTTCGATTCCTCTCGGTGGGCTCAGAAGATAGCCCGATGTGGCTTTGCTATAATAAAACACATACACGCAGCACAGAGACAACCGATTACGTAACTTTGAACTTCACAACACACAAACAAGAAGTATTCTAACAACCATAAACATTGCGATACGGGTTTTTTTTTTCTCTTTCAAAATAATTATGTTGAACTACTTTTATTATTCTCCCTGGTGGCTCAGTGATATATCTGTGGACTGATCAAGCTAAATTTTAGGCACTGCACAAATAGCCCATTGTATAGACTTTGACTCAACAACAAAATGTTTTAAACAAGATATTTTATGAAAGATAGTTTTATATTTAATAAACACTGTGATATAATTATACATAAACAAAAATTTTGTTTAGTATACTGAAAGGTTACAAACTGTAAGTATTATTCGTTTAATTGTTAATACATTCTTGAGAGACAATTGTTTAGCCGTTAAGTATAAAATAATGTCATGTTTTAGGTTTTATTTTGCTTTACAAACACCAAATTCCTATAAATATAGCAACGATCCTTTCGTACAAGTCCGAGATTATATTAACTGCATGTATTGTTTGTTATACGTACTCCACAAACTAGTAATCCGAGAGTCGCGAATTCGAATCCCAGTCGCACCAAACATGCCCGCCCTTTCAGCCATGGGGGCGTTATAATGTGACTGTCAATGCAACTCCTCGTTGGTAAAAGAATAGTCCAAGAGTTGGCGGTGGGTGGTGATGATTAGCTATCTTCCCTCTAGTTTTACACTGCTAAATTAGGGACGGCTAGCGCAGATAGCCCTCGAGTAGCTTTGCGCGAAATTCAAAAAACAAACACATCCACAAACTAAATTATTTGTATGAAACACAGATTTCCACCATTAATTGATACTGTAACAACATTATACCATCAAATTGAATTACTACCAATTTTTCTTTTTATTCAAATATTTTAAAATAACTATACGTTAACGTAAAAGTGAGTGTTTTCTTTTAGTATACCACTATCTGTTGTGTGCATCGAGGGGAGTCAAACCTCTCATTTTAACGTTATCAAATCCGAAGACTCACCGCTATACGATCGGGAAACGATCACGTAAAAAGGAGACTGTTAACAGTCATAAATAAATATCGGGAAAAAAAATAAGTATTTGATAAAGGGAGAAAGAGGCCTTCAGCATTTATCGATAGACATCGAGAAATAATTAAGTATACAATAAAGGGAACGAAGGGGACCGTAAACAACCATCAATAAATACTAACTGTTCCTATTTGTTCTTTATTGTCGTTTAGTTAACTTTGTGACATGTCACTGTTCGTGTCATATAAATACATACGTAATACACTTTTAAATAGTTTGACTATCACAATGAACTGTTTGTTGTCAATACGGCTACAAATTTCTCTTTGTTGTGCCGAGAGAAGATGGACGAGCAAGAACAAGGAAGTGAATGACATCCACAACAACAGATGTTTATAATACGCTATTGAAAGTGTTTGTGATGTTTGTACGCCATCAGACAGGATGGCATGCCAGTATCTTGCAAATTATTCTGAAAATTTTTTATTTATTTTGAAAACGGCTAAAATATAAATCCCGTTACTACTTGTAAAGGTCAGGCTAAAACAGAAAAATAAAGATGCGTGCAGATGCGTTACTGCTGCTAGATACGTCGGGTTTAGTTGATGCAGTTTATCGTCTTACGTTTTACTTTTAATTGGAATAAGTTGTTGAGAGAAATTCGGTTGCAATAAAAAAGATCCTTTTTAACTTTGTCAACCGAAAGATTTTGTAAATGTTGTGTTTAAATTAGATATTGTTTTGTAAAGTTACGAAGATATATCGTTTTATTAACATAAAAATTATGAGCTGCTATTCTTTTAATTAGTCTTTTCCAATTAAATCCTGTGAAACTATATCTACTGTAATACTTCACTAGAAGCGCTTAAATCCTGTGAAACTATATCTACTGTAATACTTCACTACAAGCGCTTAAATCCTGTAAAACTATGTCTACTGTAATACTTCACTAAAAGCGCTTTTCAGACTCCCCGCAGTGGCTCAACGGTATGTCTGCGGACTTACACACTAAAAACCGGATTTCGATACCCGTGGTGGGCAGAGCACAGATAGCCCATTGAGTAGCTTTGTGCTTAATTCTAAACAAACAATAAACAAACAAATCAACTTTCTTACAACGATTTACTTGCAACGTTTATCACGTGTAACAATATAAATTATATCGCTAAAACTTGGGGTTCGAGATAAGGACAGCCCAAGAACATGCTCACAATTTATCACTTTTCTTATATCAATTATTCGCACAAAGCTACACAAGAGCCACCTGCCATAACCATTCCTAATTTTGAACTGACAAACTGAAAAAAAAGGAAGCTAATTAACAGCACACACCGTCAACTCTTTGACTACTCTAAAGATCTGGGTAGTGGGGTATGACCACCACGTTTATGTTGCATCTTCGGCCCCAAAGTATGGAGCACGGTTTTACAGCAAGAAAACGCGAACTAGAGACCATCGAAATTCCAGATATTCACGCAAACCATTGGGCCACGTCTGGCTCATGTGAAGAATTTGATGAGGTATTGCTTTATTGTAATTGTACTATTTTTTTTTCTGACTTTCACGAGTTAAATTTACCATAATTACTAAAAATTAAGTGAAATATAGTCATACTTTGCAAAAATATATATACAAAGTTAAATCACCATAGAAATGAGATGTGAAGATATGAAATAAATTCATAAAAAATAATAATTTTTACATCATATGAAATTATTCTCATAACTTTATACAATGTACGTACATCATTTTATCAGTAAACCCATGTTTCAGAAACTGAATTATATTTGCTTTTTAAAAAAACGAAATTCGTATTTTTCTTTTTTTTGGGGGGGGGGTATAGGGGACGCTACAAGTTCTCTACTTCTGGTTACATAAAGTTACATTAGCGTTGACCTTGGCAACAGTTCTGCTTGTTGATAATTAGCAGTCAGTCCCCGTTTAGTCAGCGGAAAGTTTACGAACTTAAATCGCTAACATCCGGGTCTCGATCATTCGCGATAGGAACAGTGAATAACTCATTGTGTATCTTCGCAGTGAGCAAATAACTACAACAATAATTCCTATAAATATATAGTTCTCGTAATTTCTTACTATAGAGGATCAAAATTACAATGAGATACGATAAAAGTTTTGCACTCTTAAATATCAATACGATCATGGATTCAAATGGTGAAAATCGTTAGTATTAAGATCATCTTTGACTAGCAGTTTTATGTTTATTATTCATATTAACAGGAACAAACACATCGACACAAAATAAGACCTCTTTTAATTATAGCCAGTGGTAGCTTGACAAACTTACAACAATAAAATTCGGATTTTGATTCCACGCGGTGGTTTGTTTTAAATTTAGCGCAAAGCTAAACGAGGGCTATCTGCGCTAGTCGTCCCTAATTTAACAGTGTAAGACTAGAGAAAAGGCAGCTAGTCATCACAATCCACCACCAACTCTTGGACTACTTTTTTTACCAACGAATAATGAGATTGACCAATATATAATAACACCCTCAAAGTTGAAAGGACAAGCAGGTTTGATGCGAGGGGCATTCGAACCCACGACCCTCGTATTACGAGTCGAGTATCTTAACCACCTGGCCATGCCGGGACTCCACGCGGTGGTTAAAACGTATATGACCCATTATGTCGTTTAACGGAAAGAAAACTACATTTAATTATGAAGAAAACACTTTCGTTAGGTTCTGTTCTAAAATATGATTGATTCTGTTGAACTAATAATGTTTTGTCTTATTATAAGGGAAATATGTTTAAATAAAACGTTTTTTGTTGTTGTTTTTATAAACAGGTGCCCCAGTGGCTTAGCGGTAAGTCTGCAGGGCTCACAATGCCAGAAACCGAATTTCAATACTCTTGATGAGCAAAGCACAGATAACCTATTGCGTAGCTTTGCACTTAACAACAAACAAACTATAGAGATAAATCCAAGCATTTTAATTCGGAACAGTTTAGTACAATACCAAGCGAACATACTACTATTTTGGACCTCTATCGGCTAAAGAACGGTTGCCCTGATAACAGTATATCGTGCGGGTGCTCGTGGCATTGTTGTGTAATTTCCTAACATTTACCCAGCAATTCAGAATGTGCCTGCAGGGCTTTCTACCTGGGAGGTCTCGCGAGGCTCGCGCATTCCATGATCCAACGCCGTAGCTGCAGACACTTAATAACTACACTCTGTACAGTGTCAGTGCTAGCCCAGTTGATACAGTTATCCTTTTCTATGTTTAATTTTTCTCTCGCCCTAAGCGTTTTTTTCTGACGCCCCCCACAAAAAACAAAGCAGGAGAGCTTTATTTGATACATAATTCAAGATGAATTTTATAAAAAACCAGTGTCATTGTTAGCAACTTCTGATGATCTACTTGTGTAGCTTTGAGCTGCAAACTTTAGAGTTGGATCCAAACGTTTTTATTCAGAATAAATTAATAGAATACCAATTGAGCATTTTGCTATCTTTGTCTTCTATTGGCTTAATAGAAGGTTGCCCTGAAAAATGTAAAAATCTCATAACAAATCACAAGAAAAACTGCTGATCGTTCAAACTAGATATTCCAGTTGAAGTATGACTTGGTATAGATGAACTTTCAGTGTTAACAAAAGTTAATATTATTTAGTCAGTCTTGAGAGAAATGTACTTCGAGTATTACCAACACATAACATTAATTAGTCAGACTTGATAGATATGAACTTTGAGTGTTAACAAAACACAACATTGATTAGTGAGAACTTATAGAGATGGACTTTGAGTGTTAACAAAACACAACATTAATTAGTGAGAACTTATAGAGATGGACTTTGAGTGTTAACAACAGGTAAAATTAATTAGTGAGACTTGGTAAACATGAACTTCGAATGTTAACAACAGATAACATTAGCTAATCAGACTTAATAAACATGAATGTCAAGAGTTAACAACACATAACACTAGACTTGACAGAGATAAACTTCGAGTGTTAACAACATATAACATTAATTAGTCAGACTTGGTAGAGATTAACCTCGAATGCTGACAACAGATAACATTAAACTGAAAACGCACACCGGAATAGCGTGCACTCAACCATCAGTTTGGGTGAAAATGAAACTGTCAGTCTCTTGTCTAAAATACGGTCATTTTTCTTGCTAAAAATCAAAACATTAACTGATAAAGCGACAGAGTTGATGTTACACTTATAGTGACCTGATTAATTAAGAAAAGTCGAGGGAAAAACAAATTAAAATATAAAAAATTAACTTTTTTATCTCCATAAATTCACAGAGTGATGAGTTAACACAATACCTTTATTTTTGTGTGTTAATTTTATTTTAACATGCTCAATGTTGCGACAACATGAACAGTTTCTACTTAATCAGTGAGATGTCATCTGTGAGATACAATCGATTTTTAAACAGGACTTTTATGAGGTTATTTCAAGTACTTTTAACACATTACTTATGTGATAGTTATTTCAAGTAATTTTAACACATTACTTATGTGACAGTTATTTCAAGTAATTTTAACACATTACTTATGTGATAGTTATTTCAAGTAATTTTAACACATTACTTGTGTGACAGCTATTTCAAGTAATTTTCAACAGTCTACTACGACGGAGTTGTTTCAAGTAATTTTAACATGTCACTTATATGAGACTTATTTCAAATAATTTTCAACACACTATTTCTATGGGGCTATTTTATGTAATTCAAAGCCATTGTCATTTTTTATGGGACAAATTTCGATAGTTGGCTTCAAAAAGATATAAGTGTCTGAAATGTACTGATTAATTTATAAAAGATGGAATAATGTGCCATCCATCTCTTCTGATGGACTTGAGCGTGGACTAATAGTGACTGTATTAGGCCTAGAACCAAAGAGACACTGTATTATTAAACACTTTTCGAACTTTCAGCTCTGCTTTGCTGTAAGTGTGACTGTAACTATATTAATATTACTTCCCTAGACATATTTCTGACTGATTCTCTTTCCATTTTGAGTATAATGTGGCATTCAGACGATGAAACGAACCATTTCTTGCCTACAAGTTATTTGTAAACGATTTTAATCATTGTCTATAATTAATTGTGGAGCTAATTACGTTTATTAGAAATTACCACAATCGCTCACGGTTAATCATGTTATGTTATCTAATTGCGTGTTATTGAATCTAATTGTACAGTAATAATGATACTTTGTACTAATTAAATAATTAGATTTATATGAAAAAGCATCGACTAGACACTTATTTCACGGAGAGAAATGGTGCGTTTGAAGCAACGAAAATATAGAATTATGATTTTTTTTCTCTGTGTTGTCCACAAATTACTCAGAAAAATTGTACAGTTTTTAAACAAAATCAGAGATCACAATTTACTACTTAAGGAATAAAACTCATTTGTCTCCATGAGTGATTCGGTCATTGTGTTTTATAGCCAGCCTATGGAGCAGTCCTAGTAGTATTGTGGAAAATCTCTCATTGTCACCGAAAGTGGCTTGTGTTGTGTGGATGACATGTTGTAATTTTGCTTTGTTTTCACTCAAAACTTGTTATAAAGAATATTTAAATTCGTTTATCTCATTCAAGTTTTATTTATAAACCTATGATTTAAATATATAGTAGTATATTTGGTATGTTCAAAAATAAGTAAAAACCAACTACTTTTTATACAATTTCTAATGAGTATTTAGTGTTAAGCTAAGACTAGACGACAATAATGGATCAGGGGTATCTTGAACCCGGATTTTTAAAAATATAATTCGATTTTGGAATTTAAAGTTTCCATCAGTTTGATTTTCGTACCGTCTTAAAGACAATAGCAACAGATTAAAGGTTTAAAAACTTAATTTTTGTGGCCAAATAATATTTCTCTGATTATTTATTAGAAACTCATTTCAATTGGTCTTTAATCAAGTAAGAAACAAGCCATAAAAATGTTTAAGATAAAGCGCCATCTATTGCCGAATTTAGATATGTACAAATAAATTCTAGAATAGATCGACAATGCGATACAGATTGCTACTCAACTCAAAAGTGAAAGCTGACTTAAGCAGGGTCATAGTTAAAAATACATCATCGATATAGATATTTGAATTTTAGCAAAGAAATAAAAAAAATAAGTTGTCATCACATAAAGAGATATAGATATATATTACAGAGGAACGTTCGTAATTTCAACAGTCGTCCTCTCCAAAATAAACGTAAACAAATATTCTTAAAGCTGTATATCCTGCCGTATACTGAATTTTCTAAGGATAGTGACACCTACTTTTTGTCAATTGTCTTAATTTTTATCACTGGTTTCATCCACTTAAAATAACAATGAAAAATACAGAAAGTTAATGTATAGATGGAAAAATAATTAGTTTTCTAATGCCTATTTGGACTGGTGACTGTTGAGTAATTTTAGAATAAATAACATAAGGCAATAATTTGATTTCTTTGGCAAATCATTTCATTATTTAAAATAATATCAGACGATATTTGATATACAAAGTCCTTAGTACAGTTTGCTAAAATTCATTATTATTCAAGATGTGATTTTATCTTCTAACTCTGTATTATATTTCTATTGTTTGCCTGAAAATAAATACATCCTATACCTTTCGGCAGATAAGATAAAAACTAGTAGGCTATTTTTTATATCAAAAGTGTTAAATCCTACATGAACAACTGTTGGATTTTAAAGTAACCGATATAACCAATAGTAAAACTTAAAGCACTAAAAACATGCATTAGTGTAAGTGCCACTGAACCAACAGTAAGTAATTGAAAGTACGACTTGCAGGGTTTATCTGTAGAAGTGAATTTGGTTATAGATGCTACTGTGAAAAGATTAAATATTTTTGCCATCACTACGACAGAAAGAAACTTAATATAAAGACACTTTCAATGGTTGTGTGTCTTATTCTTCATATTTACTCCTCACAGAACTGTTAGAGATCGAATTTAAAAATCGCTGTATTTGTTCATAATTTAATGAATCGGTCTAACATACAGATTCATGGGTTTGAGTCACGTTTGGGATCAGTTTTAATGTTTTAACTTACTCGGAAAATTTGACACTGTCATTATGATAGAAAGTATATTTCACTATAGTAGTGTGTGTTTTCTTATAGCAAAACCATATCAAGCTATCTGCTGTGTCTACCGTGTAGAATTGAAACCTGATTTAAAATCAGCATTGTAAATCCGAAGACTTACCGCTGTCCCAAAGGGGGACTAGTGTAAGTAGTTAAGATATTTTCTGCGCAAGGAGTTATAGAGTTGATTTGAAAACGTATTACACAAATATTAGGAAAAACATTTATTGTGGGGCTGGCTACCGAGTTTGAAAAACAGAAACCAAATAAAATAAAGATGGAGGTGGACATACCACTTCATCCGGCTAATGATCATAGCAGACCAAGCCGTGTCGACTTACATAGAGAATAAAATCTCTCCAATTTGTCTATTGAAAACTTGACGTTTGAATGGAATCTCAGCTTTCCTCATTGTACCTTTCTTGAGTAGACCTTACAATACTATTGTTATGACTGTTTTACAGCTGAATAACATTTTGTTTTGTTGTTAATACGAGTTGACCAATAGTATATGTATTTTATTCTCCTTATAAAGTCAAGCTAGTCTGGTCTGCTGGGTGATCATTGGCTGAAGTAAGTCTACTTTTCATCCCTGTTTTGTTTGGTCCAGATCAGTAGCCAGTCCCACATACTAGTCTCGTATTTATTTTTTATTTAATAAGTTATTTTTTGTTGACATTTTTATATTTTCACAAGATGGCGTACGTGGGCTACTAGGTTAAATAATTTATTCTAAAGTTTCATACATTTTCTATATATTTGTTTGTTTTCTTATAATAAAGCCACATCTGGCTATCTGCTGAGGCCACCGAGGGAAACCGAACCCCTGATTTTAGCTTTGTAAGCACGTACACATATTGTTTTGCTAGCGGAGGCCAATTTTCTATATAATTGTAATAAAATAGGTGGTTAAAGATCCTGAAGACTATTTTGCTCCTTAAAGTGATGATAAACTGTAGTTACTACGAGAACAAAACAGACGTTAGGCCTGTGGGAGAAAGATGACGATAAACTGTAGTTACTACTAGAACAAAGCAGACGTTAGGCCTGTGGGAGAAAGATGATGATAAACTGTAGTTACTACTAAAACAAAGCAGACGTTAGGCCTGTGGGAGAAAGATGATGATAAACTGAAGTTAGAAATCTCAGGTTTAACACTATTCGCTGTTTTTCGTCTTTGGGACTCTTTAGATAGTTGAAAAGCAGCACATACATTGAAAATAGACTGAATACTGTAGACTGCTCTTCATGTCCAGTGTTTGATGTTCTGTAGAGAGGAAATTGCACATGAACTTTGTCTTGCATTAATTCGAGCGTCTGTGCCCTCCCTACATATAGAGTGAAAATGTAGTATCCTATACGTAAGCAGCTCTAGACCTTATTTGGAAATATATATAATGTACGAAAGTAACTCTAGACCTTATTTGGAAATATATATAATATACGGAAGTAACTCTAGACTTTATTTCGAAATATTAGTTTAAATGATTTTGTGCAGGCAGAAATATTTCAAAACGTCACTTTTAGCTTCGAGTTACCTCCATCACGAGGAGCAGGAATTGTTTAACATCAGATCCAATCAGTCGTGCATATATTTTATTATAACATTTGTTTTAGTATTTCTTAGCTGACAATTGAACATCGAGAGTTTCTCGTTGTATATTTTGTGTATTTCTATGCTAAAAACATATCTTCTCTTTATAATGTTTGTTTGTTTTTTTAATTTCGCGCAAAGCTACACGAGGGCTATCTTCGTTATCCGCTCCTAATTTTGCAGTATAAGACTAGAGGGAAGGCAATTATTCATCACCACCTACTACCAACTCTTAGGCTACTCTTTTACCAAAGAATAGTGGAATTGACCGTAACATTATAACGTCCCCACACGACCCTCAAATTGCGAGTACAATTCCTTAACCACCTTGAAAGTGAAGAAAGAATTAGAAACATTATTGATTAGTAACCATTACACAAACATTTTACGAAAACCGAAACATTATTCAACATAGTATTTAATTACATCATGGAAGTATAAATTTTCCAATTGCGCTTGGTCTTACATTTATACACACATGTTGGAAAGTAGTGAAAAATCGCAACTGCTTAATTATGTTATGTTTCAATTCATATTTGATCATGAATTACTTACTCGATTCATTCTGCCTATTTTCTTTACTCTACAGATTGACAATTAATGGAGAGATTATTTTTCAAGTCCAAGATTTTTAAATTCATTTTTGGATGAACTTATGGATGATAACATAATATCACACTGTGGAATATTGGTTAATATCGTTAAATATTAAATTTTCTATACATTTTAATTCATTTTTATCTGTTTAGTCACAAGATTCGTGATGTCTGAAATATTAGCTGTCTAAGTGAGAGCTTAAAGTGAGGAATTTTTTTGTTTATTTGAAATTAAGTACAAAGCTACACAAAGGGCTATCTGTGCCCAGCCCACTAAGGGTATCAAAACCCAGTTTCTAGTGTTGTAAGGTTGCAGACATACCGCCGTGCCACTGGGGTGTTCAGTGAGAAAAGAATTATTCTTGGTAGCGTATAAGAAGAAATTATCGTTTTGAAATTGTGCCAATAGAAACAATAAAAAAATGTAGGTAGTCCCGAATCCGTAAAGACGAGAGTTTTGTGAAAGTTTGTTTTGTCAGTTTATCATAATTCCTACCAGGTATAATTTGTTTGTTAGCGTTTAAAATATGGGTTTTTAGTCTTTCTAGCTGTCTTCATAGATATGTGATATTATTTCTGTTCATGGATTATATACAGTTACATAATTTTAGAAGTTACATTAGTAGTAACTTATTTCTAAACCAGTCTCGTTTTGAATTCATGAAGATAATTTACATCGATTCATTCAAGTTGATAAAATACACATTCGTCTATCAGAGAACAATAACATTGTATTTTATATCATGCCATTGTATACAAATCATCGACTGTGTAAAAAATCAAAGTCACGGTTTCATGAAAGAATATTGGATTTGACATGATTGAAGGTTTTCACCCTGAGGATTATTATGTGTTAGATGTTCTTAGATCTGATGGCCCATTTCATCACGCAGGAGATGAAACTTTGATTTACTCCTCATTACACTTTACGTACATGGTAGATAAGAGTTGACAACTGATTACAAGCGCCCTCTCGTTGATAAAGAAGTTTAACATTGTGATACACTGTCTGATGAAATGATGGATAGCGGTAGATATATCGTCACCACCTCTCTTTGGGAAGTGGGTGATGCAATCTAACAAAAATCATAAGCCTCTTTTTGTTTTTCAATTCCATCTTCTGCTTAAATTTTAAAATATAAACGACAAGTTTTTGTCTTTAGTACAAACAGAAAATTACTGCTGTTTTGATTATGAAATATTAATATAAACGTAAAAGTTTGGTAAGAGACAATCCTAGTGGTGTTCACATTAATAGATACTTTCGTAGAACAAAAATAGTACAATAGAAAGTACTTCGAATATCCAATATGGCGGATGTGTCTCCAACCTGTTTATCCACCTCTAGGAAAAACAAAAACCATACAAGTCAAGAAATTCCAATGAAGCCTGCAGCGGGAGCTAAAGAAACACATCATACACTGTAATTAAGTACGAAAATGTAAAAAAAGAAGTATGAGCTGTTTACTGGTGTTGAACAACCTTTATAATTAAGCATCAAAAAGTAAAAAACGTTTGTTTGTTTTGGAATTTCGCACTAAGCTACTCGAGGGCTATCTGTGCTAGCCGTCCCTAATTTAGCAGTGTAAGACTAGAGGGAAGGCAGCTAGTCATCACCACCCACCGCCAACTCTTGGGCTACTCTTTTGCCAACGATAAGTGGGATTGATGGTCACATTGTAACGCCACACTGCTAAAAGTGTGAGCATGTTTGGTGTGACGAGATTACGAGTCGAGTGCCTTAAACATCTGGCCATGCCAAACCTCCATGTTTAATGACCTGCTTTGCAAGGAATACAAGGTAAAATAGGTTATTCTAAAGTAGAAGTTTAATTTTTCAAGTGATTATCATAGCTGATGGAACGGCATGCATCAGAACTATAATTTGACATTGTTTCGTAGGTAGCGTGATGTCATCGCAAAGTGATCGTTTTTGAAAATGACATGTAACAATCCTTTCTGTCGTAAAATATTTTTACACTAATATTATGAAAAAAATGTTCAAATTAGGGATTTAGAATTTTTATGACGAGGGTATTCTTTGCAACTGATGGCACAGAAAAGCAAAGGAACGAAGCTTATCCAAAGAAAGAACAGTTATTTTTTCTCTTGTCTATTGGTACAAAATTAGAGACATCTATGCTTGGAGAGGCCTTTAAATAGTGTTGCTCGAATTCCAAAACAAACGAAGTTTTGATAAGAAATGTCATTGCACTTGACAAAGATTTAATTAAAATACCTTAAGAAAACTTGGACTCACGTATAAACAGATGAAAAATCGGAGAACAAAGTCATCAGTAGCTAAAGGAGGATATACATCTGAGACAATGTCACAAATCATATATTCAACTCTTGTTTTCACTATATACCAGCCTAACCATCAAACACCTTAAGTAGACAGAAGTCGCACCGTTGAAAAAAATGTTGGAAAGGTATCGTCTTCGGTCACTTGACATATTACAAAAAACTTAATTAAAAATGTGACTTTCTGTATTGGAAACAATATTAACATTTTTTTTCCAGAAATAGATACACCATCCTCAGATGGAACGGCAACTGAACGTGGTGACATCAACTATGATGGTGTGAAGATACTCCAGATTCGTTTAAATGTGAACGTGGTGACATCAACTATGATGGTGTGAAGATGCTCCGGATTCGTTTAAATGTGAACGTGGTGACATCAACTATGATGGTGTGAAGATGCTCCGGATTCGTTTAAATATAACTAACTCAACTTCTGTATGAGAAACTAATTTCACAAATCGGTTTTATGGTTGAAAAAAAACACAACAAAACAAATGCAAATAACGTGCTACTTTTATTTAGATACGTAAATAATAGAAGAGTATTTTTCCAGTGTCATCTAGATTTATTAAAAAATATTACTTTAATTTTTAAGGTATTTGTTATATGTGCTTGTATTTAGGCTTAAATTTTTAAGGTATTTGTTATATGTGTTTGTATTTAGGCTTAAATTTATTCTTAAACTAATGTTTCGTCTGACCCTGATTTCGTGCAAACCTACATGAAGGGATGTTTGAGCATTGTATTCTCTCGATTTGAGCTTGTAGAGAAGAGAAGAAAACAACTCGTATAAAAACATCTTCACCAATACTTGAGCTATTTTTGTCTCACCGAATTGTGAGATTTGTCTGTTCTGACTCAAAAGTCTTGAGCGCGTTTTAAGCGGTTAGAGGACATAAAATCTTCGATTCACATTTCGGGCAATGCCTAGTCAAATAGAAATGTGAAACTTCGAATGCAAAGTTTTTATGTTGAACTATCTACAATTGTCTTCGTATTCGAAATAATAAAGCCTGGCATGGCAAGGTGGTTAAGGCATTTGGCACGCAATCTGAGGTCTCAGGTTCTAATCGTTATCACACCAAATGCCCTCTCAGCTGTGAGGTGCGTTATAATGTGAAAGTAAATCAGACTATTCTTTGGTAAAAGAGTAGTCCAAGAGTCGGCGATGGGTGGTGATGAATAGTTATATATTATAAAAAACATGGAACTGGGAGTGAAATCGGTCCAGACTTTTTACATCTTAAGACACATTAAAGTTGGAAGCTAAAACAAACTTCAGTTTAATTTATCAGTAATTCCCATTGCAAATGTATTTTAAAGTCATTTGCTATTTGAGAATTTAATTATGAAATATTCAATTAACCCAGTTCTTATCCTGCATAAAGATTTTAATTTACATGTAAAATTAAGAACTAATTAATAATTTAATCACCATTACTGAGTTGTACAGCAATTAAAACAGTCATGTCAGTGCAGACGAAAAATTACATCAACCATCACCTCAAGAAGTTTTGCTGCTTTTTTTTTCCTCTAGTCTTGGGGTTCGGCAAGGCCTAGTGAGTTAAGGCGTGCGCTTCGTAATCTGAGGGTCGCGGGTTCGCGCCCGCGTCGCGCCAAACATGCTCGCCCTCCCAGCCGTGGAGGCGTTATAATGTGACGGTCAATCCCACTATTCGTTGGTAAAAGAGTAGCCCAAGAGTTGGCGGTGGGTGGTGATGACTAGCTGCTTTCCCTCTAGTCTTACACTGCTAAATTAGGGACGGCTAGCACAGATATCCCTCGAGTAGCTTTGTGCAAAATTGCAAAAACAAATAAATAAACAAACAAACAAACTCTCTAGTCTTGCACTACTAAATTAGGGACGGGTAGCGAAGATAACCCTTCTGTGGCTTTGCGCAAAATTCGAAAACAAACAAACATCACAAGAAAAAAATATTGATCTTTCAAATCAGACTTAGGTTACACGGCGATATCTTACAATCCTTTTACTAATCCATCAACGAATACTTCAAACAAGTTATAAGAAGGGGGGAGGGGAGGAATCGAAATATCTGCAAGTCTGGGTAACCTGTTCAGATAAGATTGGCTAGACCCAGGCTGTTTTCAGAAAAGATTGGCTATTCCCAGGCTGTTTCCAGATAAGATTGGCTATTCCAAGGCTGTTTTCAGATAAGATTGGCTATTCCAAGGCTGTTTTCAGATAAGATTGGCTGGACCCAGACTGTTTTCAGATAAAATTGGCTAGCACCAGGCTCTTTCCAGATAAGACTGGCTATCCCCAGACTGTTTTTAGATAAGACTGGCTATCCCCAGACTGTTTTTAGATAAGATTGGCTAGCCCCAGGCTGTTTTTAATTGTATATAATTGCAGGCCTAAGTTTTTGAGTAATTCTACACTTGAACAGAATTTTTTACTAACTCATTGGTTAATTTAATACCCTTCGAATACTGACTATACGCGATCGCTTATTAACTTTTAGAATTTTCACTCAGTAGTTAAATGAATAATTCACCGAACTAAATAACTTCTCTTTAGATACTTCACTTTGATATCCATTACTTTTTCATTACTTTATGAACTGACTGGATCTAACACAAACAAACTGCTTGTTTATATTTCTTACTAATGTAATCAAATTTACCAAATCGTAGCCTAGTCTTAATACCTAAACTAAAACATTGAAAATACAGCTTACAACATTACGTTGAGACTTATAGCCCAATTATCTTATTCCTGATTGTCCAAGTGAATGTGCGTGACAGTATTTAATTGTTTATTATATTTTTTATTGTTTGAGAATTACAAATGTTTAACAAATAAGTATTTTTGGATTGTACTATGCATTGTATTTCAAAATCTTTCCTGGCGTGATCGGTTTATAATTTTATTTCTAAAACAAAGATAAAGCTTTAAGATCTGATTATGATCAATTTAAATTTTAGGAATTTCTGATCACATTTCAACACTAATTTATACTCTATAGTCTGTACTTTAATAAAAACTTCACAGAATAAATTCAAGAACATTTATGGTTAATGTATGGCTAGAGGGTCTAATACCTTCTGACAAAACGAAACCAAAACTTCACGAGTCAGTCACTGGTGAAAAGGATACAGGTAACATCTTCAACAACGTTGGTTTCTTTTGTTTTATTAACCTTACGCGAGGTCTGTGCTAGACTCTAATTGCCGATAATGAATGGGTTCACTTTATCTTCCTCTTCAGGTAATTACAATATATCATTCCTATTGTGAAGAGAGAACAAAGTCTTGCAATTAACTTGACTGTATCATTTATTCTGTCTCTCATTGGATGGCGTTCTAAGCAAATTAAATCTATCAGGGCCAAACATCACGGAACGACAATACCAGGACCACCCTATGATGCTATGGGCAGCTCATTTCTGAAAAAAAAATAAATAAAGCGCTTGAAACTAGTAGTCCTTTGTTGTACACTTTCGTCTGATAGTTACTTTAATTATACTAAAGTTGGACAGGTTATCATGTCAGTTATAAATATGAGTTATAATAACAGAAAAAAATGTAATTCATCAACGATATAAGTTAGCAACTACCACGAATATTTGATGTTTCAATCTGAAATTGAAAACTTATTTTCAAAGTTCGTTTAGTTACAGAAAAACATTAACATTTTCTCTTCATATTGCAGGTCTTTCATTCATACGAAGAGAAACTCATTCCGTAATAACCATGATTACTTTATGGTATCCTTACGAAAAGTAATCTATATCTCAATGTTCACAAAAAACAGTATTTTGGAACCACGTTGTAGCAGTAATGTAATAATTGCAAAATGTATATCCTACTTAAAATTTCATTCCGAGCTATTAGTCTAAATAAATCTAACAACCCTGAAACATTTCTTTAAAATTGATAATAAAGGCATTCTTTTAATTCTAAAATGTTTTTTTTTTATAATTTCACACAAAGCTACACGAGATCTATGTGTGCTACCCATCCCTAATTCTGCATTTTAAGACTAGAGGGAAGACAGCTAGTTATCACCACACACCGCCAACTCTTTTACCAGCGAATAGTGGGATTGACCGTCACATTATAACACACCCACAGCTGAAAGGGCGAGCATGTTTGGCGTGATTGGGATGCGGACCCGTGCCCCTCCAATTACAAGTCGCACGCCTGAACACGCTTGACCATACCGGGCCTGAAAATAAGCTTTGCAACGGCCGAGAATATTCTAAAATGAAAGTTATGTTTGTGTGTTTTTATTTTTTATATAATAAGAGAAAAGGGAAGTTATTGACAGAATTATTTTTTTATTTTGGAATTTCGCACAAAGCTACTCGAGAGCTATCTGTGCTAGCCGTCCCTAATTTAACAGTGTAAGACTAGAGGGAAGGCAGCTAGTCATCACCACCCACTGCCAACTCTTGGGCTACTCTTTTACAGACAAATAGTGGTGATTGACCGTCACATTATAACGTCCCCACGTCTGACAGAGCGAGCATGTTTGGCGCGACTCAGATGCGAACCCGCGACCCTCAGATCACGAGCGCATGCCTTAACGCGCTCGGCCATACCTGGCCAATTTTTTTTAAATAATTATTATTATTCTTGAACTGACATTAAGCAGTTTCTGCACCAATGATTGATTATAAAGTGGTGTTTGGTTACCTGGGATATACAAAATGAAGGTAACTTACTTCCACTGCAGTTAGAGGGCACTAAATGCACAAAAATATCCAAAAATTATCATTTAAGTAAATTAATATTGCCTTGCCCATAACGTATGACGTGATAATATTTTATTTTGAAAATAAGTTTATTTATTCAGTTTTTGGAAGTCGCTGAAAGCATAACTGTAACAGTAACTTCTAACGATTGACATTTATTAATATTTTTAAGAGTACGTCATGATGAACCTGAATAATTTGAAATTAAAAAAAATCCTTCATCTTTCTCGAAATTTAAACATCAACAGATCGCACAGCAGCTACATATATGTAAATTTCATAACTGCTTATTTAAATACGACAGTAAGCTATCTAAGTTAATCGTAAATTTGTGTATATATATGTATACGGTGTTAAATTCCAATATTGTTTTCAACGATCAGGTACACTAAATTTGTTTCTGAAGATATATTTGGAATAACTTACCTTAAGTTTCCACTAGATGGCGGTAGCTAGAAACTGTCATTTTTTTATTTCACAGTCTCTTTAATAATGCTTTAGTGCAGATGCTGACCGTCAATATTACATAAAGTTCATTGTATATCTCCTAATTACAATTATACGGTAAAATTTATGAGATTTACCTACTATTGTTTCATTGAATTTTGTTTGTCCACACACTTTTGAAACGGTTAATTAAATGATTACGTAAAAGATTTCGAGAAAATTACAGACGAGATAACCTGAAAGATCTCAAATATTGGAGAATCCTCTTTAGGTAGACCTCTAAAACAGTCCTTAGAAACCAATTTCCCACCTTCCCAGCATTGCTAGGTGGTTAGAGTTCCAATTATGGCGGGTTCGAATCCTTGTTATACCAAATATTCTCTCTCCTTCATCCGTTGGAGCATTGTAAGTATTGATCAATACCACTATCGTTGATAAAAGAGTAACCCCAAAGTTGGCGATGAATTGTCATGACTAGTCTTTCACTGTTAAATTAGGGACGGCTAACGCAGATAGTCCACATGTATCTTTGTGTTAAATTCAAAACAAACAACTAATAATGAATGTTTGTGTGTGCTTGATATTCCATTTTCTTCTTCGGGTAGACCTTCTCAATTCAAACATCGAGAACCAATGTCTCTGTGTGTTTGTGACTCAACTAATTTTTTATTCAACTTTATAGCTCAGTCTCAAAATTTATTTTCTGTTATCAGTATTAGAATCTAACGTCACAAACTTGTAAAGTTTTTCTAACGTTTTGATACAAACAACACACAAAAAGCGATAGTTTTGTATTTTCCCAAAAATGTCCAAATTAAAATGCAATATTTATTCAAGACATTTAGAAAAACAAAAACTGAAAAAAAACTTTTCTATTATTTTTAAATAAGACACACAGTAACTGAAGTGTGACAAAGCACTTTCTGTTTCGTTGATAGAGGTCAGCCTGACTGAGCTGTCAGTTCCAAACAGGGGCGTAGTCCTGGGGAGGATGGAGGGTGTACTTCCCCCATCATTTCAGTTGGGGGTATGGTGCATACAATTATCCCCCCTTCAGTTTGGTCTGTTAAATTGTTTTATTGCATCACAGACCTACAAATTGTGTGTTTGTTCTTGTGGTTCTCGTGTTCTTACCAATCGAATTACATAATTAGGCCTAGATGCAGGCTTTTTCAGTAGCCGAAATGTACATTTTTAATATAGGCGTATTTCTAAGCTTTTCCATCTAAATGATAGTTCGTAAGTATTAAACAGTAGGCCTAAGTATACATGCAAGTATCGTGGCAACAAGATTACTCTGTGACTGCATGTTTACAGCTTTCAGGTTCACGTTATCAGATTACCAATTTGTAAATTGAACAGTCCACATAAGTGGTTGCAAAAATCATCCCCGCCCCATCGGATGTAAAAAATCTACACCGCTGATTCCAAGAACTCATATTTTGCAACCGTTGCTTAAAAGGAAACGTCCTTTGTGGTGTATCCCCCACTCCAGTCTATCACTCAAGATTAGGGATAACTATGTGCAGAGTAGTATTCTGTGAAACACTGAAACAAAACAAACCGTTTTGTTCACATCTTGTTGTTGTTTCATCGTATTATTAATTTTTATTGCTTTATTTCCGTTTTGTTACTTTTTGCTTTTACCATAGGTCCAGCATGACCAGGTGATTAAGGCATTCGACTTTCAGGATCACACCAAACATGCTCGCCCTTTCAGCCTTGGGGCGATATAATGTGACTATCAATCCTACTTTTTGTTGGTAAAAGAATAGCCCAAGAGTCGGCGGTTGGTGGTTATGATTAGCTGCCTTTCCTCTGGTCCTACACTGCTAAATTAGGGACGATTAGCACAAATAGCCCTCTTATAGTTTTGCGGGAAATTCCAAAAAACTATTCTTTTTATCATGAAATCGTGCAGATTTTTCTTGCAACTACAGTATTTTATTCTCGTGACAAATTACAAATTGCCTAATTATGATAAAATGGAAGCTTGTATCTTAAAACCAAACCTTAAAAGGCAAGCTACGATTATTTTTTAAGATCTCACTTTAAAACTTATGTTAACAGGTAATGGTACATATATATATATATATATATATGTTTGCGAATAACTGCAAACAATCGCTTTGGCATGGTCTATATAAGCGTTTGGAGAAGTCTGGATGGAATGTTATTCCGAGTGGTGAAGATGGGTTTACAAAGATCAAGCACTGTTTAAAATTGACATCCATTTCTATAGACTTCCCTTGCCATCCACCCCCAAACATTTTCAATAGGGTTCAGTTAAGGCGAACACGCTGGATGATCCAAAAGAATCATTTTATTCGCCATGATAAAGTTCTTTGTCCTGCAGGCATTGTGGATCGCAGTGTTGTCCTGCTGAAAAATCCAGTCATTTCCACACAAGCGAAAGCCTTCAGTCATTAAGGATGCTCTCCTCAACATGCCAGTGTAGCCAATTGCTGTTTGACACCCTATATAACTTGTAGCTCTATTGTTCCATGGAAGGAGAAATCACCCCAGATCATGATGGAACCTCCTCCACTGTGATGTGTAGAAAATGTCTCAGGTGCGATATCCTTATTGTACCAGTAAAGTTGGAAGTCATCTGGACCATCCACATGAAATTTTTTCCTCATCAGAAAACAAAACCTTCGTCCACTTTTCTACGTCTAATGTTTGGTGCTTTTCAGCAAAGTGTAACCAAGCTGTTTCTTGATGTGGAAGGAGGCGTGGCCTTTGAAGACGTTTACAGATTTTAAAGCTTTTTTCTCGTAGATGCTGTCTTCTTGAGCTACATTCTGCGTCTGTAAGCGCCTTAATCTGGTTCTACGATCGGCTGGTGTTTTGCCGGAGAACCGATCGATTCCTCGTGCTCAACGCCGGCGAAATTTTCTTGGGTCAATCATTTGAAATTCTCTTTTCGTATCCCTCAGGGTCTTTTAAGAAATTTAGAACAGCAGTTTTCCTATGCCCAATCTCACAAGCGATGGCACGTTGAGAGAGACCTTGCTTTTGTAGCTCGACAATTCTGCCACGTTCAAACTCTGTCAACTTTTAAGCCTTTGCCATGTTTTTATCCAATGTAACACAGGAGATGTCAGTGGGAGATGTTGACAACACTAATGCTTAAATACAAATGACTAAATTTAGTTACATGTTTACCGATTAACGCGTCGTTTCAATATGGTCTTAAACTTTTGACCAGCTAGTATTTAGGCTAATTTCATAGTGTTCACATTTTCCATATTAAAAGCAAAAAAAGTTTTTTATTTTTATTTTTCCTTTTCTTATTTTCATCTTTCGAAGCTCTACTCAAATAAGCGATTGAGTCTGACAACTCAAAGTGCATATTTTTTTCTTTTTGCTGCTCCCCGCGAGTACAGCGGTATGTCTCCGGATTTACAACGCTAAAATCAGGGTCTCGATTCCCTTTGGTGGGCTGAGCAGATAGCCCTTTGTGGCTTTGCTATACGAAAAACATAAATACAATTCTTTATGTTCATTGGCCTTAACATTTTGGCCAGCAGTATATATATATATACTATTGGAAGTTTTAATTTCATAATGTAAACACGTGTGTGTTTTACACATTTTCATTCAGTCCTATAAGATAACATTTTTTTTGTCCAGAAACTTTGTGGTCTTTTTATCTATTGTTAATGTGCACTATATGCTGCTGTATTAACACGGTGTTTAATCATAGCTCATGCAAGGTTGACAACTAAACTATGGAATAAATGAAGCTAATCGATTTTTGTAACAACTCTTTCTAAACTATTCATGCACCTAATTACTCGTGGGTTCGTACCTTTGATAATTTCAGGGTCCTTAATAACACACGCGTCACGCACACGTGAAAAAATGTATTAAAACATTATCAATAGTGCAATTAATCCCTCTAATTGCTCCTGGATTCCTTGTAATATTCACATAATAATTAATTTTACTAAAACTTTTAGGGACCAGTTATAAGAAAAAATATTCAATATAATGTAAAAATAAGAAAACAAGCCAATAATGTGAGAGTTAACACTAAATATTAGTTTTTTTCCTTGGGAATTAAAATACAGCCATTGGGCTATAGTACTTATACACGTTGTACGCTATGAATATTCAAGATGTTCTTTTTATTTATTAAGAGTTATCAGACCAATTTACCAAATAGACGTCCAAAGAAATAAGCAAAGCTATTTTTTATTATACACTATATAAGCTAAAATATGTTTAATTCGTTCAAGCATTAAGGCACTTAGTCGCATAATTAATAATGGTTAATAAATTATTTTAGACTTATTTTAGTTACACGCAATATTACATATTAATATAGAAGTATATGTAGAAAACGAAGCAATATCAGTTTGTTTTTGAAATATTCCTCAATAACTGTAACTGTACATTTCTGCATATATATTGGCCTGGCATGACGTGGTGTTTAAGGCAATCAACTCATAATCTAAGGGTCGTGGGTTCCAATACCCGTCACGCTAAACATACTTGCCCTTTCAGCTGTGGGAGCGTTATAATGTCACGATCAGTTCCACTCTGAAGTAGAATATTTTGCTCTTTAAACCTGTATTTACAATATCATTAACATATAAGTTAATTACTAGTGAACCCGGTATAAAATCTTCTGGAATATCATATTTAATAATCACTCATTATTTCTCTAATTGCTCTTATTCCAACGTTATTACTCAAATAATTTATAAACCTGTTATGGAACTTCCTTCTCCCACTCGCCCGACATGGTTAGGTGGTTACAGTGCTTGACTCATAATCTGAGAGTCGCGGATTTGAATCCCCGCCGCATCAAATATGCTCTCACTTTCAGCTGTGGAGGCGTTACAACGTGACGGTCGATCCCATTATTTGTTGGTAAAAGAGTAGCCCAAGAGTTGGCGGTGGGTGGTGATGACTCGCTGCTTCCTTCTAGTCTTACACTTTTAAATTAGAGACGGCTAGCGCAGATAGCACTCGTGTAGCTTTGCGCGAAACTCGAAAACAACAAACAACCTTCTTTTCATAGTAGTAATGCCAACAATTAATTTATTTTAATCAGAAATGTTGAGGGCTAATATCAATTAAAATTGTTTATTTAAATAATTTTATAAATTAAAACTTAAATGTGCCAGAATTCAGTTAACTGTGATATACTGAGCGATATAATTCTTTGTAAATAATTACGTCAGAGCAGTGTACACGTCACAGGAAATAGTCTGTTTATTTGTTGAAATTAGGCACAAGTATTCACAATGGGATATCTGTTCTCTGCTGGTGTCTAAATCTTGTTTGCAGCGATTTGACTCTGCAGATATTCCGCTGTTGTCACTGGAGGGGCATGAAACAGAAGTAACATTTAAACACGATTATTAATCAATCATTCACGCACCTTTATCTATGACCTCTTTTTTTTCTATTTCTTTTTCTTACGTCTATTTTGTGGTTAAGTTAACGATACTTCCAAATTCCTTGGTAGAAACTGACGCAAAGTTCTCTCGCACCGGTATCTTACTCTATAAACTGAAATTTAAAAAATAAAAACGTTATTAACTCCAAAGCTTAGAAGATGTATGGCAATAAACTCATAAGTTAAGATAGGAGTAATCAGGTTAAGTGGTTAAGTTCCAATGTAATAAAACCTTTAGGGCCTGACATGGCCAAGCGCGTAAGGCGTGCGACTCGTAATCCGAGGATCGCGGGTTCGCGCCCGCGTCGCGCTAAACATGCTCGTCCTCCCAGCCATGGGGGCGTATAATGTGACGGTCAATCCCACTATTCGTAGGTAAAAGAGTAGCCCAAGAGTTGGCGGTGGGTGGTGATGACTAGCTGCCTTCCCTCTAGTCTTACACTGCTAAATTAGGGACGGCTAGCACAGATAGCCCTCGAGTAGCTTTGTGCGAAATTCCAAAACAAACAAAGAAATAAAACCTTTACTTGAGACTACACTCCAAGTTACAGTCTTTAGAATTGGTGGTTCCTGGAAATTACACGGAAACTGTACAAGTCGTACATATGATAACTGTTGATCTTTGATAGTTAAAAAATGGTTCGAAACTGTTCGATTTCCGACTAATAAGGCAATGTTCTTTTCTCTGACTCTCTCTTCAAATTTGTATAATGGAAAATGTTTCACAGCTTAAATATACAGTCGAATGACGCTACATCACACTAGGCTTTTGTACTTCGTGGAAAACTGAGTTACAATGCACAAAAATAATTTCAGACTGATAAAAAATGTTTAAGATTTTTAAAAGAAGAAATAATCAAATAAATGGTGCAAAAAATGATAGCAAGTTTGTTGACATTTTAAACCTAGACCTAAAAAAAACCAATTTGTGGTTTTATTATTGTTGTTAAACAAAAAACCAGCACCATTGGACATCTGAGTTTTGTCTACACCAGGTATCGAAATCTGAATTTTAGCGTCACAAGCCTGCAGACTCACAGCTGGTCAGGTGATTAGAGTACATGAATCGTTATACGAGAGTTGCGAGTTCGAATACCCGTTCAACCAAATGTGCTCGCCCTTTCAGCCATGGGGCGTTATATGTGCTGTAATCCAAATATTCTTTGGTAAAAAAGTAGCCCAAGGTTTGACAATGGATAATGATGACTAGCTAACTTCCCTCTAGTCTTTTAATGCTAAATTAGGGACGAATATCATAGATAGCTTTCGTGTAGATACAGAAATTGCGAATTCTGGTTACCCACACATTGTATTCGAGAAAATATGGATGGCAGAACTTAAATAACCGCACAGCTACATAACAGTCATTTTCGGGAAACGTCTATAAACCACTACACATTTTTTCCTTGGACAGCACAAATTACCAACCGAATATAGCCAAAATAATAATTGTTTTTCTAATGTGATTTAAGAAGCTTGACTTGAATACCACCATTCGCTACGTCTGGACTTTGGTGGTCTTTAATTTTTGTTAAAGAATATACATATATATTTCAGGGCTTGTAACGAGGACGCAAGTACATCAATAGCTTTTTTGTATTCAAAAGATAACCATATATTAAGGTTTTATTTGTTGTTCCTCAAAGGGATCAACGAAGGGAGATGCGTAGAGATACATTTACTTATTCTCCATCATTTTCTGCAGTTAACTGAGTAGCATTCAACTGTCTTCATTGAAGATCACACGGCCCATTTCCGTTGTTTATGAGATTCACTTAGGCTCAGCTAAACCTAATCTTAGAAACATGATAACCGTGGATCTCCACTGGATTTCGGTGAAGCGCTGCTAATTAAGTAATTACGGGTAAGACACAAGTCCCGCCTACCTGATGTATCTAATGACTGGGGATGTCTCCATCCTCCTGCCGGCAGTTCCCCCCTCCCCCGACCACCCAGCATTCTAGTATTCAGGCCCCCGGCAGAGCGTAACCTCACGCAATCAAATATATTCAAATACATCCGTATTTCCGCTTTTTAGAGATTTCTCACGTGCTCACTAGAGGTCACCAGGGCAGTGGAAGGAATGTACGTTCTGCAGTGGATCGCTTCTATTATTATTCCTCTGGTGTGTTTGAGTAAATGTAATGGCCCGTGAATATCATCCCCCCTACTATTCTGCGTCTTCTTTACTCCTCAAACTTCGAAAACAATTAGCCACCTCTTTGAATAGCGACCACCCGCCAAGCCTAACTTTTTATTGAAGACCACGATATTTGTAACATACACAGATCATCCAGTTCTCTCTTCAACTGTCAGATTCTGCATTCAGCCCGATTTCGTACAAACCTTTAGTTACATTCATATATATTCATTTTTTTCACGGTATTCTGTTTGTTGTACACATTCTAAAGAATAAATAAATGTATTATTTCAATTACTTAATATAACCTGTTCTTTGTTTTTTTGTGTGCAAGTTTTTCCATAAATGGTACGATTTCCGAAACAGGCCCGGCATGGCCAAGTGTGTTAAGGCGTTGGACGCGCGTTCGAATCCCGGTCGCACAAAACATGCTCGCCCTGCCAGCCGTGGGGGCGTTATAATATGACGTTTAATCCCACTATTCGTTGGTAAAAGAGTAGCCCAAGAGTTGGCGGTAGGTGGTGATGACTAGTTGCCTTCCCTCTAGTCATACACTGCTAAATTAGGGACAGCTAGCGCAGATAGCCTTCGAGTAGCTTTCCACAAAATTAAAAACAAAAAAAAAACCAAAAAATTCAAAACAGACTTTCGAAATTAATCCAAACTTTCTGTTGTGTTTTTTATCACACTTAGTTGCAATATAGTCATTTATATGTATTAATGCTTCAGAGATTCTGAGTTAAACAGATGAATAATTAAGGTGTTTTTTTTTTAAACTTCTAGATCACAGATAACTTTCTCAGTTAAAGACTAGAGGTAGCGTTCAGTAACTAAATAACTGGTTCGAACACATGTATTTTGAATTCAGTAATAATAATACAAAATTATGTGATTGGAAGACATAGCTTATATAATAAACTATGGGTACTTGTCATTACAAAATCTTCTATGAAAAATCGAAAATACTTTTTTTTTGAGTAAATAATTACAACCTAGTAATTTATGAAACAAGAGCCACATGAAATGTTTAAGTTTAAATTTATTTGATGAGATGTATATAAGCTTTTCACAAAGGAGAATTAAACCTTTATTACAGCGTTGTAGATCCATAAATGTAGCGTTATTTTGCCAGAAGACAAATATATTTGTTTATTTATGTATTTTCTTATAGCAACGCCACATCGGGCTTCTGCATGAGCCCACCGAGTAGAAATTTGTTTATATTATTGACAAGATAGATGGTATGAAATTTGTTTATATTAATGACAAGATAGATGGTATGAAATTTGTTTATATTATTGACTAGCGACAGATGGTATGAAATTTGTTAATATTATTGACTAGCGACAGATGGTATGAAATTTGTTTATATTATTGACTGGCGACAATGTTATGAAATTTGTTTATATT
The DNA here is from genome assembly GCA_011833715.1 of Carcinoscorpius rotundicauda. Classification (NCBI taxonomy): domain Eukaryota; kingdom Metazoa; phylum Arthropoda; class Merostomata; order Xiphosura; family Limulidae; genus Carcinoscorpius; species Carcinoscorpius rotundicauda. The sequence continues at coordinate 14,073,838 of CM022404.1, forward strand.
ATTGACTAGCGACAGATGATATGAAATTTGTTTATATTATTGACTAGCGACAAATGGTATGAAATTTTTTATATTATTGACTAGCGATAGATGGTATGAAATTTGTTTATATTATTGACTAGCGACAGGCCCAAAGTGGCTCAGCGGTATGTCTGCGGACTTACACGCTAAAATCCGGGTTTCGATACCCGTGGTGGGCAGAGCACAGATAGCCCATTGTGTATCTTTGCGCTTAATTCAAAACAAACAAACGACTAGCGACAGATGGTATGAAATTTGTTTATATTATTGACTAGCGACAGATGGTATAAAATTTGTTTATATTATTGACTAGCGACAGATGGTATGAAACTTGTTTATATTATTGTCTAGCGACAGATGGTATGAAATTTGTTTATATTATTGACTAGCGATAGATGATATGAAATTCGCTTATATTATTTACTAGCGACAGATGGTATGAAATTTGTTTATATTATTGACTAGCGACAGATGGTATGAAACTTGTGTATATTATTGTCTAGCGACGGATGATATGAAATTTGTTTATATTATTCACTAGCGACAGATGGTATGAAATTTGTTTATATTATTGAATAGCGACAGATGGTAATAAACTTGTGTATATTATTATCTAGCGTCAGATGGTATGAAATTTGTTTATATTATTGAAGGGCGATGGATGGTATGAAATTTGTTTATATTATTGACAAGAGAGATGGTATGAAATTTGTTTATATTATTGACAAGATAGATGGTATGAAATTCATTTATATTATTGACTAGCGATAGATGGTATGAAATTTGTTTATATTATTGACTAGCGACAGATGGTATGAAATTTGTTTATATTATTGACAAGATAGATGGTATGAAGTTTGTTTATATTATTCACTAGCGATAGATGGTATGAAATTTGTTTATATTATTGGCTGGCGACATATGGTATGAAATTTGTTTTTATTATTGACAAGCTATAGATGATATGAAATTTGTTTATATTATTGACTAGCGACAGATGGTATGAAATTTGTTTATATTATTGACTAGCGACAGATGGTATGAAATTTGTTTATATTATTGACTAGCGACAGATGGTATAAAATTTGTTTATATTATTGACTAGCGACAGATTGTATGAAATTTGTATATATTACTGACTAGCGACAGATGGTAAAAAAATTGTTTGTGTTATTGACTAGCGACAGATGGTACGAAATTTGTTTATATTGTTGACGAGCGATAAATGATATGAAATTTGTTTATATTATTGACTAGCGACAAATGGTATGAAATTTGTTTATATTATTGACAAGCGACAGTTGGTATGAAATTTGTTTATATTATTGACTAGCGACAGATGGTATGAAATTTGTTTATATTATTGACTAGCGATAGATGGTATGAAATTTGTTTATATTATTGACAAGAGAGATGGTATAAAATTTGTTAATAATATTGCCTGGCGACAGATGGTATGAAATTTGTTTATATTATTGACTAGCGACAGATGGTATGAAATTTGTTTATATTATTGCCTAGCGACAGATGGTATGAAATTTGTTTATATTATTGACTAGCGATAGATGATATGAAATTTGCTTATATTATTGACTAGCGACAGATGGTATGAAATTTGTTTATATTATTGAATAGCGACAGATGGTAATAAACTTGTGTATATTATTGTCTAGCGTCAGATGGTATGAAATTTGTTTATATTATTGACTAGCGATAGATGGTATGAAATTTGTTTATATTATTGAATAGCGACAGATGGTATGAAATATGTTTATATTATTGACAAGATAGATGGTATGAAATTTATTTATATTATTGACTAGCGATAGGTGGTATGAAATTTGTTTATATTATTGACTAGCGACAGATGGTATGAAATTTGTTTATATTATTGACTAGCGACAGACGGTATGAAATTTGTTTATATTGTTGACTAGCGATAAATGATATGAAGTTTGTTTATATTATTGACTAGCGACAAATGGTATGAAATTTGTTTATATTATTGACCAGCGACAGTTGGTATGAAATTTGTTTATATTATTGACTAGCGACAGATGGTATGAAACTTATTTATATTATTGACTAGCGACAGATGGTATGAAATTTGTTTATATTATTGACTGGCGACAGATGGTATGAAATTTGTTTATATTATTGACTAGCGATAGATGGTATGAAATTTGTTTATATTATTGACTTGTGAGAGATGGTATGAAATTTGTTTATAATATTCACAAGATAGATGGTATGAAATTTGTTTATATTATTGACAACAGAGATGGTATGAAATTTGTTTATAATATTGACAAGCGATAGATGGTATGAAATTTGTTTATATTATTGACTTGCGACAGATTGTAAAAAAATTGTTTATCTTATTCACTAGCGATTGATGGTATGAAATTTGTTTATATTATTGAAAAGCGACAGATAATATGAAATTTGTTTATATTATTGACTAGCGACAGATGGTATGAAATTTGTTCATATTGTTGACGAGCGACAGATGGTATGAAATTTGTTTATATTATTGACTAGCGAAAGATGGTATGAAATTTGTTAATATTATTGATTTGCGATAGATGGTATGAAATTTGTTTATATTATTGACTAGCGACAGATGGTATGAAATTTGTTTATATTATTGAGAAGATAGATGGTATGAAATTTGTTTATATTATTGACAAGATAGATGGTATGAAATTTATTTATATTATTGACTAGCGACAGATGGTATAAAATTTGTTTATATTATTGACTAGCGACAGATGGTATGAAACTTGTTTATATTATTGTCTAGCGACAGATGGTATGAAATTTGTTTATATTATTGACTAGCGATAGATGATATGAAATTTGCTTATATTATTGACTAGCGACAGATGATATGAAATTTGTTTATATTATTGACTAGCGACAGATGGTAATAAACTTGTGTATATTATTGTCTAGCGTCAGATGGTATGAAATTTGTTTATATTATTGACTAGCGATGGATGGTATGAAATTTCTTTATATTATGGACAAGAGAGATGGTATGAAATTTGTTTATATTATTGACAAGATAGATGGTAGGAAATTTATTTATATTATTGACTAGCGATAGATGGTATGAAATTTGTTTATATTATTGACTAGCGACAGATGGTATGAAATTTGTTTATATTATTGACTAGCGACAGAGGGTATGAAATTTGTTTATATTGTTGACTAGCGATAAATGATATGAAGTTTGTTTATATTATTGACTAGCGACAAATGGTACGAAATTTGTTTATATTATTGACAAGCGACAGTTGGTATGAAATTTGTTTATATTATTGACTAGCGACAAATGGTATGAAATTTCTTTATATTATTGACTCGCGATAGGTGGTATGAAATTTGTTTATATTATTGACAAGATAGATGTTACGAAATTTGTTTATATTATTGACAAACGATAGAGGATATGAAATTTGTTAATATTATTGACTCGCGACAGATGGTATGAAATTTGTTGATATTATTGACTAGCGATAGATGATATGAAATTTACTTATATTAATGACTAGCGACAGATGGTATGAAATTTGTTTATATTATTGACCATCGACTGATGGTAATAAAGTTGTGTATATTATTGTCTAGCGTCAGATGGTATGAAATTTGTTTATATTATTGACTAGCGATAGATGGTATAAAATTTGTTTATATTATTGACAAGAGAGATGGTATGAAATTTATTTATATTATTGACAAGATAGATGGTATGAAATTTATTTATATTATTGACTAGCGATAGATGGTATGAAATTTGTTTATATTATTGACTAGCGACAGATGGTATGAAATTTGTTTATATTATTGACTAGCGACAGACGGTATGAAATTAGTTTATATTGTTGACTAGCGATAAATGATATGAAGTTTGTTTATATTATTGACTAGCGACAAATGGTATGAAATTTGTTTATATTATTGACTAGCGAAAGATGGTATAAATCTTGTTTATATTATTGACTAGCGACAGATGGTATGAAATTTGTTTATATTATTGACTGGCGACAGATGGTATGAAATTTGTTTATATTATTGCCTCGCGATAGGTAGTATGAAATTTGTTTATATTATTGACTAGCGATAGAGGATATGAAATTTGTTTATATTATTGACTCGCGACAGATGGTATAAAATTTGTTGATATTATTGACTGGCGACAGATGGTATGAAATTTGTTTATATTATTGACTAGCGATAAATGATATGAAATTTGTTTATATTATTGACTAGCGACAGATGGTATGAAATTTGTTTATATTATTAAAAAGCGACAGATGGTATGAAATTTGTTTATATTATTGACTAGCGACAGATGGTATGATTTGTTCATATTGTTGACTAGCGACAGATGGTATGAAATTTGTTTATATTATTGACTAGCGACAGTTGGTATGAAATTTGTTTATATTATTGACTAGCGAAAGATGGTATAAATCTTGTTTATATTATTGACTAGCGACAGATGGTATGAAATTTGTTTATATTATTGACTGGCGACAGATGGTATGAAATTTGTTTATATTATTGACTCGCGATAGGTAGTATGAAATTTGTTTATATTATTGACTCGCGACAGATGGTATGAAATTTGTTGATATTATTGATTGGCGACTGATGGTATGAAATTTGTTTATATTATTGACTAGCGATAAATGATATGAAATTTGTTTATATTATTGACTAGCGACAGATGGTATGAAATATGTTTATATTATTAAAAAGCGACAGATGGTATGAAATTTGTTTATATTATTGACTAGCGACAGATGGTATGAAATTTGTTCATATTGTAGACGAGCGACAGATGGTATGAAATTTGTTTATATTATTGACTAGCGAAAGATGGTATGAAATTTGTTTATATTATTGACTTGCAACAGATGGTATGAAATTTGTTTATATTATTGACTAGCGACAGATGGTATGAAATTTGTATATATTATTGACAAGATAGATGGTATGAAGTTTGTTTATATTATTGACAAGCGACAGATGGTATAAAATTTGTTTATATTATTGACTAGCGACAGATGGTATGAAATTTGTTCATATTGTTGACCAGCGACAGATGGCATGAAATTTGTTTATATTATTGACTAGCGAAAGATGGTATGAAATTTGTTTATATTATTGACTTGCGATAGATGGTATGAAATTTGTTTATATTATTGACTTGCGATAGATGGTACAAAATTTGTTAATATTATTGACAAAATAGATGGTATGAAATTTGTTTATATTATTGACAAGATAGATGGTATGAAATTTTTATATTATTGACTAGCGACAGATGGTATAAAATTTGTTTATATTATTGACTAGCGACAGATGTTATGAAACTTGTTTATATTATTGTCTAGCGACAGATGGTATGAAATTTGTTTATATTATTGACTAGCGATAGATGATATGAAATTTGCATGTATTATTGACTAGCGACAGATGGTATAAATTTGTTTATATTATTAAAAAGCGACAGATGGTATGAA